>NDXB01014131.1:51537-91456 GCA_002631895.1 Agapornis roseicollis
GGGGGGGGGGGGGGGGGGGAGGAAATACAGTTCCCCACACCAAAATGGTCACAAATTGTTTCCCAAAGAAACACATTTTAAAGCTCCACCTTCAGGACCCAAGAACCAACTTGCCTGGATGTACAGCATTTTTGTTTCCAGGTCATTTCATCTAATAGCTAAGAAGCTGGTGTCACACAGCCACTTCAACTACATCACCAGTTCTGCTCAGTTCAGTGAAACTGAACCATACAGGTGTAGTTTACACAGAGTACTAAAGCTAAATGTTTGTGTGACGCTTGTGGCAAACAAAAGTAGGAGGGAGTTAAACAAATAGTATACATTGCACAGATTAACGGGCATGTTATAAGGACATTTTATTTTTATTCACCTGTTCTGCTTTACTGAGAGTCACTACAGTGCTCTCCTGAGTGATCCTGCACTGAATGAATCCATGCTGACCTGCAGCCTGACTGCTTGCAGGAAGTAAGCCTGCAGCTTCAGAAAGACTCGGGACTCCCAGTGCTGCAGAGCACTTTATGCATAGATGTCCTTTGCATGAGCAAATTGCAGAAAGCAAAAGAGCGTCTGTGTTCTCAATAATACTCTTACTTAAAGGAATAAAAAGGTGAGGTTAAATATTACCCTTTTTTTTGGTGGTAGCGCTAAGTTCTGTTTGGCCACAGTTAGTAACTTGGCTTGGGGAAAACACCTGCTCCTACTTCACATCTTGTGGGTTGGTTACAAAACTTCCTTTTTTCAAGTTCTTTGCAAGAGGCAGCTTCAGCGGTGAGTGCTGAGGCAGTCTCTCACCTCCTGCTACCATGCACCAGCACCCCAGCCCTGTGGCCTGATCCAGCTCCTCTTTCACCTATGAAAATCAGAAGTGCCACCATGGGAGCACTCCTGGTTCAAAGCAGTTGGAGAGGCTGTGGAGGCCAAACACATAAAAAACCAGCAGCAAAATGATTTCATATTAACTTGAATTGCAAAGAAGTTTGAGGTGAGCCCTGCTCTTCTCTTGAGGCTTATCTTTTAAGTGAAGGGCGGATTGTCTAATTCTGTGCCAACAACCACCTTTTTCAGGGCAAGACAGGTCAAGTATCTCCTAAAGGTTCATATCACTCTCTTAAGCACTGCTGCAAGCTGGGACTTTCACGGGTACTTGAACCATCGGACTTTTTCTAAGGATCCTTCTAACACAGAAAATGCTCACCTTGTTGCAGGAAGCGTACATTTAAAGCAAACACTTATGGTCTGAACTGATCCTTTGTTTTAAAGCAGCTCCTTGATTTTTTACCTCACTTTTCCTTTGTAGCTTTTAGGAAGCACACTCTACCATAAACTAAAATCAAGATGATTGTTAATTGAAATCTTTTGTCTTCTCAAGCATTAATGACTCAGGTGGTATAATTTGCTGTTGTCTCTTGGACTTTCTATGGAAAAGACTAATCAAGCACTTGTACTTAATCGTCATTAATTTGTGCTTGGAACCAGGCTGTAAGATTGACATTTTGGCTTGGTCAATTGAAGGACACAGATCAGCATTGATGGCCAAATACAGGTCTGAACTGCTATGGAACTCCAGGACATGGCCTTAATGCATGTAATATCCATTCAGAGTTTGATGGGATCCAAACCACACTATATTCCTCCCTGCCCATTAATAACTTTATACATAGTATTAATTTCTGTTGTTAGCTCTGCTGGCATTACCACCCAGCCATACAAGCTTTCAGGTAAATAGTACTGTGCACTGCCTCCCAAAATGTGTAAACTGCAAATGTCTGAGGAAGCAAGACTATGGCTGCACTCAGCCATTTTCTCCTGCGGTTACCAAAATAGCAACAGCGCTTTTGGTAGCTTATGTTAAAGCCTCATCCATGTATGATGCAGTCCCAGTGGGGAACATGGTATCAACAGACACAATGTCAAAAAGAAAGCTTGTTTTCCTGCCATGTAAGTAAGGCCTCTCTCTTGCCCAAGTTTCTCTGTGTACTTTTAAGTCTCCTTGGTGTGGTACATTTTAAGGGCACTTATCTACAATTTTGCCGTTGTAGTTCAATTGTTTGGAATTTTCCACTGAGAAATTACATAAAATTAGTCCCCTTCAGCTGTGGATGGGCTGTGGCTCCTTGACACTTACAACTGCACAGACTGCCTTTTCAATTCAACAACCACAGCTGGCTTTTGGCTGGGCAGGTGTGATACTTGGCATTTATGGGAAGCAAATGACTAACCTCACCTGTATTCAAGTGGTCCTTGAGACACCGTTTTAGGAGAGCAATTTGATAGTTTGAGTCAGAGTTCCCAGCACACATACCTTCGTCATCTGCAGGACTGTTCCAAACCTGTTCCCTCTGTTCTGCTCCAATTCAAGCAGCACTTTCTATCAGGTGGTGGCAAGGCACTGTACTTATCCTTCATTGCATATATGAACCTTTCCGAATTGAAAGTTCAACTAGATGAGACATGATTTAGCATTGATGTTAGCCCTGCTCTGAGCAGGGGGTTGGACCAGGTGGCCTTCAAAAGTCTTTTCCAACCTGAATTACTCCTTGGTTTTGTGACTCTAACCTCTTGGGAAGGACAGGAGTAATAGTGCCTTATATACAGGTCAAAACTAGCATAGAGATAAATGAAATGCTTTTTACACAGTACAAACTGGTTTAAAGGCAGTCTAAACTCCACCTCCCCAATTCTAAACACTCCTTCTCTCTAAATGCAACAATTACCTTTACAAAGGTGAAGTTTACAAACCCTCCACTGAAAGTTAAATTCAGCTCAGACTGCACCATCCCACAGCTTCCAAATGTCTGTGTCACATTGGGGTTGACAGTCATGTACTCCATCTGCTTCTGTGGAGAGAAGAGACATTGCAGGGCTGCTGATGAAGAGGAGAAGGGAAGATTAATAAGAAAAAGATACTTACAGCAGTATTTTTTTCCCCCCAGACAGGCTCTGGGGCTGAATGAACAGGCCAGTGGTTGTAACAGCCTAACTGCTGCCTGCCAAGGTTGTTCCCCTCTCCTGAACCAGCACTAGCACTTGTCTGACACATCACCAACCTGTTCCAGTGTGTAAGACAGCAGAAAGCAATAGTTTTCTGCTCCTTCAGTGAACTGATATAATTCAGAGCAGGGTCAGATGAGTGCCAGTGGTAACTTAAAGAGGGGAAGAAGTGGGAAATTGTGCCTGAAGGCAGAGGAAAGATCAAGACAGAGGCAGATAAGGGTTTAATTGCCTTTGACATGTGTTGCTCCTCATATCACTTTGGCCTCTTCTTTATGTCCTTCATAGTTCATCTCTAGCATCTGCCAACCCATACTGTAGTCTGAAATGAAAGCTCTGCAGCCCTGAGTAGTTTGGCTCCTTCAGTCTCATCTCAAACACACCTTACTTTTGTAATAAGCATCTCACCATGCTCTGGTGAGTTTGGGAATCATGCTTTCCTGTCTGGCTCCTGTCATGAAGAGGGAGGAAAATTACTTTTACCAACATTAGATATGTAAGAAACTTTCAAACCGCAAACATGTAATGGCTTTGGCCCAAGGCAGATGAACTTCAGAGCCTGAGGCTGTAACCCCACATATAGTATTAATGGAGGCTACAAAACCAAAGTCTGAGTGACATAATCACACTTTCAGGTTTTATGACATCTTTCGCTGGACTATTCACGCGATTCACCACTGCTAAGAGAAGGTACCAGCTGCCCAGCACCCCTGCTCCGGTCCAGCCTGGCAGTTCCTGTGATCCTAAAATCTTCATGTGTCAGTAGCAGGGCAACCCATCCCTGGATCCAAGTCTGTGAACTGATAATTTCTTGCTTTCATTGCAACTCACAATGTCAAACCCTTCACCGAAGTTAACTCAGATTTTAACTAGTCTCCCATTCTGGAAAACACAAATAACAGAAGGCTGATCTACTCCCCCAGTATTGCTACTGCACATACTTCAGTGAAATAAGAAAGCACCCATATGACCCACTGACATCATCATACAAGCCAAAGTGCAGCAGCTGAGATGCTGTGGCACAGAAAGGCCTTAGACTGGTAGCAAACCAATTATTTTTATCATACAAACTACCTCCTGAAAATTGCTTTGAAAAGAATCACTTCCAGATAATGAAGAAACTTTGTAATTAAGTTGTTACAAAGCTCAGCCTTAGAGTGCTTCCACCTCACCTTCTGTGCATTTTCAGCCATCAGCTGCAAACCCATGACTGCTTTGATGCAGGTCCTGTTCCCACTGGAAACAGTGTATGTGCCAGTGGGGATGGGAGAAGGCTGAGGTGCAAGAGTGGGTCTTGCTGTCATCATAGTAGATGGGATGGCTGTTTGAGTCCCTGGGTGAATGGTTGTTGCATTTGTCATGGCTGGGGCTATTGAACTTTCAGGTAGTGTTGTTTGATTTCCAGATCCCGTGGTGGGCTTTACAGTTTGCATGGTGGTGGCTGTAGTATTTATGGTAGTAGCTGTCATTTGTGTATTTGGTGTTGTATGTTTTATGGTTGTGCTTGTGGCTGCCGCTGTTATTTCTGTGCTCACACATGCTCTGTCTTGCTTGGTGGAGGACACAGGGTGTATGGTTGCATTCTTCACTACAAGTGTGACCGTTTCCATTGCCTGGGTTGCAGTCTGACCAGCTGCAGTTGTGCTGTCTGCTGATATTGTGGATTCCACATTGGGAGATTTCTGGCTGACCACTTGAGTGGTGGTTGCTGCTGCCTGGTCTGTCATGTGATGACCTGGTGCTGTTGTTACCTGGCGCTGGTCTGTTGTCTGCACAGTTGTTCTTTGGCTCATGGATGTTGTTTCAAGAGAGCCTGTGCTGTTAAAATGAACTGTGGTACCTTGATGGGATGAAGAATGAGGACGGGCATGTGGCTGAGAAGTAGCTGTATGTGGGAAGGATATGGTTTCTGGAGACACCTTGACCCCTAAGGCCACTTCAGCAAAGCAGGAGGAAAATGCTGCAAAGAAACAAATAAGTCAGTAGTCTGAAAACCTTTATGTTTAACATTTCTGCTGATACCTACAACATAATTGCATTGCATTTGCTATCAAATGGCCAAAATGATTTAATTCTTCATTGGCTCCAGTCATGACAGGAGAGTGAAAGCAGACATGCTATAGGACTATCTATAACTTCTCACCACTCTTCCAATCTTCACACCTCTGAATAAGCCCACTGCAGTGAAGCACACTGGCTCCCAGCTCCCTGCACTACTGTTATGGATGAAGAAGCCAAAAGATGCCAGAGGTGTGAGCAGACCTTGCACAATCTTCAGACAGCACACAAATTCTCTTTCAGGCAGTAGTACAGCAAGATTTGCTAGAAACAAATTATTAAGAACTAAGGCTGATGAAGTGTGTATAACAGGGGAAAGGGTGGTTGGTTACTTACCAGCAAAGCATGGGGAAATGGGACATTTTTTATGCGTGAAGGAAGTGAGGCAGTGTAATGGCCTTACAGTGATTCACAATAGTCTGGGAAACTGGTCTGGGAGACAAGGAAATTCCAGATATTTATTTATGGTTTTCTTGTAGCCAGGCCAGCTTGAACCCCAAAGTTCTTCCTCCTGGGAGGTATCTAAGATGATGCTCCAAACAAGGAAAGACTTTTTAGTGATGGGCTTTCAGCAATGAGAAATGCATTTCAGGGTATAGCATCCAGGGGCATTTGAACCACATCTGGAAATAGTCACAGCACCAAAAATACACTTCCATTTTATACCATTTACAGGAACATGTTCCTTGCAGAGCTGAAAATGAAGTATTTGGCTCCTAAATAACAAAGTGAAATAAAACTGGGAAAAGTACATTGAAGAGTAGATGAAGGTCACAACTCTTCTGCTTGAGCCTGTCATTATAAATATGCAAGAAGACCCTGTAAAGACAAAGTCAAGCTAAAAGAAATCATAAATCACTGATTTATAAGAATTCACTGATGTGCATGAAGATTCAGGTGTAGTTAAATGCTTTTCTAAATTAGCTTGAGGACAGACATGAATTCTCTATTTTCAAGAGAGAAGGGACCTGTGGTGTAACAAAATTGACTGCCAGTGTAGCTGCTATCATCAAAGAAGTGCAACTTGATACAGTTGAAATGACACAAAAATAACAGGACAGATTCCTCTGATTGCAAATTTTATCAGAAGGAACCTAAAAATGCCATAATTAAGATGATACTTTAGTTCTTTTACTCACTTTCCTTTAGTCTTTACCACACCTTATGGCAGAGCTGAAAAGCAGATAACTTCTCTCTTTCTCTGTGTGCTGGTGGAAAACCAGAGCAGTTGCCATATACCAGCCACAGGTAGCCACAGCTAAATGTGTTACCACAATAAAAACAAAAAAGAAGTTGCCATTTTCACTTTTCCCCTGTAAGACTGCCCAATAAATTACCTTTAAATTTACACATCTTAAATAGTCAGCACTTCTTAGCTTTTTACTCAACAGATTGGTTTTGGTTACTGACCAGATAACACTTATCTTACAGACAGGAAGAGAAACATTATTTCACTGACATTTGGATGCCAGCCACAGCTTTTAAATAAAACTTTACTTTCCCCAGAAGATCATGTCAACCTAACTATTTTTCATTACAGAAATATTCAGCCTGATAGGGTCACTGAGGACTAAAGTCAGAAATATCTTTGGAATGGTCGCCAGGTGACCTGCCAGCTCCTCCAGCCTCCCATAGCTCTCGCAGGCATTTGGAGTTTCTGTCAGGGCACAGTCACACTGCTACGCTGTTGGTCTGGGTCATCTTCTCAAGAGGCGTTCAGCCACACGAGGTCCCAGGGAGAGGTAACAACTGTTGACTGTTCTCTGGTTGTATCTAATGAGCTTCGTTCTTCCTGGGTAGCTGCTGGAGGTAGTTGGGTAGCTCTGCTGAGTGAAGGGGCAGGTGGGCCCATGGGGTGCCAGTCCTACCCTCCTGCTAAAGTCTGGAAGGTTTCACCATGGCTCCCCCATCACTGCAGCATTGCCTCTCAGGAAACCTGGAACATCTCAGCAAAGGAGCCACCTGAACAGCTCTGCATCCCCAGCCCCTTTAACATCTCTGCCATTAAAGAACAACAAATACTCGCAGCTCTGTATTCAGATGCAGTTAATCTCCCCAGTTTGGCTTTGCTTTGTTTGGGGTTTTTTTTTTTCTATGAAGCCAGTTCAAAAAGTCATACAACAAACATTTTGCTCAAGGGACACATGCTCCCTGGGCTGTGTCTTCCTGGTGCAAGCTGCAATCTCCCCATCACACCTTGGCTTCAAAGTTGTGAGCTACAAATGCCAAGGGCTGTGTTTATGCCCAGCAAGTCTCTTTGCATGCAACACTCCAGAATAAGCCCCTCAGAAAAGGATCAGGGCAGCTCTCAGAAATTCACTGTTCCCAGTCTGCACCTGGAGCCCTCATTTTTGTGCTTTGGTGACAAATTTTAATCAATGCCAGCAAAGGAATAACAGCGCTCTGCTCCAAGGCTTTCAGTGGAAAGTGGAGCACTCGATGCCATGATCTGGTTGTGACACTTCTCAGCCTGCTGTCCTGTAACAGAGTGGGTGAAAAAAAACTCACTGAGGACCTTTTCCCCTTCTTGTCTAACCTCACACTTACGCTGCTCAGCCACCCAGCGGGTTTTGTTCTGCTTTATGCTGCCCAGAAGAAGTGCCCGTGTTTAGCAGGCTGGTTTTGTGTGGACACAAAAACCTGACCAGCTCCTACAATCACTGAAAACACTCTCACCAGCACAATCTGCTTTGATCTGAATCCCTGAGGAACTGAAGAAGCCCCAAGATTTCCTGAGAGGTTTCAGTACTGTCACAGTTTCCCTTTAACATAGGAGCCATTTCTTAAGTGTCCAACCCATTAGACCTTTATTCCTTAAACTCTGATTATGTGTAATTCCCCATCTCCACAGAAAGACTTGACTTTGTGGCATTAATAAAATGTTACAGGGAATGATCAAACATGAATAAGGAGCTGAGGAAACAAGCTTTTTCTGCTCAAAAAGATCCTTGTTGACCCTGAGTTATTAGTGTTACTTCCTCAGTCTGATCTTGCTCTCCTTTCATGTATGTTTGGAAGCTACTTCAACAGACTCTGTCTATGAAGTGGTTGTCGAAAAGCAGAGCAAACAATAGCATGAGATGCTTATGGTTGAGTCCCTGAGCTGTTTCCCTGTTTGCTGCACTGGAAGGGGGACAGAAGTTGTTACTTGTGTGATCCCTGTGTGCCAATGGCAAAGCCCACTGCAGAAATCCAGTGCCCCACCAGTGAGCTCAAACCTTTAGCCACTATAGAGATTAAATCATGCTCTCTCTTTCTTAATCTGGCAGATCTTGTACTGCTGCAGGTGCTGAGAGATGACTTCACATGCTGGGTCACATCCTTTGTCAGGCTAGCTCCACAGATTTGCAGAGCAGCGCTAAGGATTGGAGGGTGACTGTGAGGTGGGTTGCCACTGAAATAAGCCCCAGCCTGCCTTTTCCAAGCCTCAGCCTCACTCTTGCTTTCCTGATCATGCTCTGCATCTTGCAATGCAGGCAAATTGCTCAAGCAGCGCTTCCTTAGTTTTTATTCTGCTTGTCAGTTCTGCTGGTCTGGAAATAATTTTTAATTAAGAAAAGCAAGCCCCCAAAAGTGTGCTTATAATACTACTTTGAACTCACTCCATCACACACGGTCTGACTTCATCACCACAGACTGCAAGGGAAAATCCACAGGAAAATACCAGACCAACTATACCAGCTGCAATGAAAAGTATTTCTACTTATTTCTTAGAAGTGCGACCTTACTAAAAGCCCTTAGTGCTAGCAACAAAACTATTTAAAGTTTCAGTCTGTTAGGTGCTGTCCTGACTGCAAGGAAACAAAGCCAGCATAGTATACCCCATTTTCCTCATAGAAATGGTGGAGAATATTACTCACCACAGGTGAAGGTTAGCAAGATGAATTGCCATGTGCTCCTCCCCATGGCCAGCATGTTTGAGAGATGCTGCTTCTCACTGTGGAGCTAATAGAAAGATCAAGGTTTCCTGGGGACTGGAAAGTTTCACTTGGTGCAGGGAGTGCTCAGTCACATGGCTGGGAAGGAGGTGGGGAGAGAGGGGGAGACCTTGCCTCTCATCTGTAAACTACCGCAGAAGAAAATACATTATGGTTAGGACAGGAAGTGAAACCAGAAGGGACTGCTGGGCTAACGGGGGGAGGACAGGCTCTCACTCTCCAGCTGAGAGCTGGGGCATTCTGCAAGCCACATAAAGCTTCCCGCCCCTCTCCCCGGTTTCATAACCTGGTGCAGACTGCAGCTGTGCCCCAGTGGAAGGATACAACCTGTAAATCAGTGCTTTTCCTGTGTTCTTTTTAAAAAGTACTTTCTTTAGGGCCTAACTCTTCCTTTCATATTAAGGCACAGAAGGGAGAGGCATGATCCTGAGCCAACTCCACAGAGCACCTGCTAAAAGCAAGGCAAGGCTGAGCAGAGTCCCAGACACACTCTGGTCCCAGCTAGGGCCTGTTAACAGCCTTTGTTCTCTGGTTCAGCCCTGCTCCAGGGGCTAAGCTTGTAGAAAGTGGATCAGCTGTGGTGACTCACCATTAGTCTTGCATCCAAACACACTCCCAGGCAACTAGCATTGCCCCACCAATGACCCATTTGCCTGCCAAGCTGGGACAGGCACTGCACAGGCAGGTCCCAGCACGTGTAGTCATGCACCAGAGATCTGCAACCAGAGAATGTTAACACCTGCTCACATGTGTGGCAGGATTTCCAGCCCTCAGCCTTTGTCATGGGGACTGCTTGCTGTGGGGAACTATCCCAGGTTCAACAGTAGCAGTCATTTTTTTCTCCTTCTCAGTAGCTGGTGCAGCACTGTGTTTTTGACTTTCAGCCTGGGAACAGCACTGATAACACCGATGTTTTTAGTTGCTGCTTAGTCTGTTGCTTGTTTAGTCTGACCAGGGACTTTCTGAGTCTCATGCTCTGCCAGGGAGGAGGTGAAGCTGGGAGGAAATAGAGACAGGACACCTGACCCAAACTGACCGAAGAGGTATTCCATACCACAGCACATCAGGCCCAGGATGTAGAACTGGGGGCACTTACCCGGAAGGGTTGATCACTGCTCAGTCAGGCTGGGTATAGGTCGTTGGGTGGTGAGTGGTTGTGTTCTCTTCCCTTGTTATTTCCCTTATCACTGTTGTTATTGGTGGCAGCAGTAGTGGTTTGTGTTATACCTTAGTTACTAAACTGTTCTTATCTCAACCCATAAGAGTTACATTCTTTCAATTCTTCTCCCCACCCCTCCGGGAGGTGGGGGAAAGGGGGGGTTGGGGGGGTGGAGTGAGAGAGGGGATGCATGGCTGGGTTTAAACTACAACAGGGCAGAGCAAGACCCACACATGGGATCTGGTGTGGTCCTAAGTCTTCATTTTCTCATACCAATATTGCACTGCAGTAACATGATACAGCCAATGACTTGAAAACTCAAGTGAACTAAAGGTTGCTCCCAGAAAACTGGGTATTGGATGAAATCAGTTCCAATGTATTTTTCTCTATTTGGATTATGGTTTTACATTCCCATTTTTACCTGCCTGTTCTTCTACATGATCCACAACATGCATTTGGGTCAACTAGCACTCCCTAATAAAACACTGGTAGCCAAAGGTATGCAGAGATCTTATAAGTTATCCTACAACTTCCTTGCCTTCTGGCTGCAGCATTAGCACGTGTAGCACTGAACTGTGTGAACCTCTGCGCTCTCCCAATATTCTCAGAGTTTCAGGAACATGACTAAGGGACATGGGTAACAGAAAAAAAACACTGTGCCTTCTGTGACATGTGTGTTGGACAAATAAAGTTATACTGGACAGATGTGTGGATTTTTTTTAGCCACGATGATGTGCCTTTACTGACACTCATTTATTTTGAATAGAAAGCAAGCTCATGTGACTTTTTACTTCAGATAGAGACACCAACCACGATGTTTTGTACTAGTTATAATTTTTATAAATTTCAAACAAAGTGTGGTTCTACACAGGTCAGAATGGCCTGGGTACAGGAAGTTCATTTGCACAAGTTTTTCTTGTAATAAATTCATACATTCTGTCTTGGCTGGGAAAAAAGAACAGGTAATTCTGTGCTCTTTCCCTGTCTGATTATCTCTCATCAGTCACAATATACAAATACATCATTATCAACACCATGAAAAGATGTAAGAAAAAAAACCACTTAGCTGGGGAGAAGAAATCTTAGCAGCTATTTCAGCTCCAGCTGCAAGAATAAATACACAGTTTGGCTCTTTTTTATTATTATTATTATATATTTCTAATCATATACATATTTGAGGTTGAGTATTTCTGGAAAGGAAGTGCATGGCCTTCCTCATACCCAATCCTGTTTGAAATCTCAAGAGTCTAAGAAAATTATGAGTAATAAAATGGTTTTCCATTACATACACAACCAGAATATAAGACACACACACAGTTTTGTTGTCACTGGCAAGAAAAGCCATTGTTCAGATGTGGTTCGGCCGCAGCCATTTATGATCAAGACAAGGACCATTGGTCTGATTCTCTACCCAGTGGGGTTAGACAGGAGAGGAGGAAAGGGTCAGGCCTCATTGCAGTTTAGCATGGCTTACTAAAAGCAAGACTTGTGTATCATGGCAACTGCCCATCTACCTGTTTGTCATTACAGTACACAAGGAAGGAGTCTACACCCAGATGAGCAGAGGCAGTTTTGAGGTTGTGAAGTTTTAAAAGTTTCACAGAAGATGGCAGAGGGAGGAAATCCAAATCAAAACGTCAGCCCAGAGGGCAGGTCTCACTAGTCCAACCCAGAGAGAACAGCCAGACAGCAGGCACCAACTCACTGGTCAAGCAGCAAGGGTACAATGCTCAACCATGAGTGCTGCTACAGCAGAGATAGACCTTGGACATTTTCTCTTCTACAGCTGAAATTTAGTAGCAACCATAACTTTTAAATGACCTTCTGTTCACTCTCATCTTCACCAAACACTGGAATGAAATCCATATTTGAAAACTATGACTTTTTAGGTCTACCTACCTGAAAATTATGGTGTCAAAGACCTACATACAGAATAAGTATACCTTAATGCACACATTAGTCTTGCTAGACATCACCAAATCACATTCTAGGCTGTACATGAAGAGTCATTCTCCTGATTATCACCTTGCTTGACAGAAATACAGTAATTAAAAGACTACCCCATCTACTAATTAAAAAGAAAGAAAAAAAAAAATCAAACCCCATTTTGTCTCATCAGCAAATCCAGAGGGTTACTTCTTGTTGGCTGTTCTCAGACTTGTCAGCAGCCTGATCCGTCATGGAACTTCATTCTTTAAAAACACAAAGCCAGCAGTGCGGAACTGTCTCACTGACATCCACAGGCATCAATCAGGCAAAGGGCCTGCGATACTCCCCAGCAGCAGCTGCCATGGTTGCAGAGTGGTCTGAGCTTGGAATGTGGAGACAGAAACAGGCAGAAACAGCTTTTGGCTCACTGGCACTGCAGGAAGGTTAAAGACACAACTAGCAGTTGTGGGCTCCCTGCTCAGCTTCAGTAGTGTCCAAGTGTAATACAACCTGCTCCCAAAGGCCACTGAGAGCCAGGGTGCTGTGTCACTGCTGCCCACAGCCATGGAGCAGTGAGTTACTTGTCATCCTCAGGATATTCATGGTGCAGAAGTGACTCAAACTTTGTCAAACAGGATAAAACACAATATTTTGGGAGGGGGGAAAAAAATCCAACAAACCAAACCCCAAACTGTTTTGAAAAGCAAAGCAGGAAGGAAAACTGTTATAATCCAGCCCATACCTTTTGCAGTTGACATGACGAGATGGTGAGTTGGGTGACAGGATACATTTCTGTAGCAATCATGTTCCCTCTTCAAGCTCTAGGGTGTCTCACAGGATACCACTACTGATACTCATGGAGGGTAGAGCAGGACACATGGGGTTGAATGTTTTGTTTTTCCCCTGGAGGGTCCCCGATTTTTGAACACATGCTAAAATTTAGTATCATCATTCAATCAAATAGCTCCATTTTTTTTCCAGTTTTAGGAAGATACTGAGGCACCAGGGATATAGGACTAGGACACTGTCACCCTGCACAGAACAGAGCTGGGAAATGGATCAGCAATACCTGATTTTCCATTTCCTGTTCAGAGCCTTCCCACTGCTATTTCACATCATTAGAATGAAATTCCTGTAAAGAAACTCCAAAATGCAGGTTTGCATCTTTCCATCTGTCAGCAATGTCACAAGTTCTAGTTTTGGCAGTTTCATATACTCATGGTAACCTTTCCCTATCTTTCTCTCCCACATACATACACAAGCTTACTATATTTATCAATGTTCAGTCAAAGCTCCCTACCCATTTCCTCTTCTATGCTTAGGGCAGGTGTAGACAGAACAGAAGCACTGTTATCAGATCATGCAAAAATTACTCAAAGCAATAGAGAAACCAAAATGAACTCATTCTGGGGAGATCATAAAGTAACTGCACTGCAAGAAAACATCACTGCATATTTCCTTAGGGGACTGAAAGGAATCAATTCTTCCCTCAAAATGTTCATGACTACAGTAGACTAATAGGATTCATGTTCCTGAGAGGCTACGTGTCATTTTTAAGGTAGATAACCAGCACATAACAGACAAGCTCATATGTCTGCAGGACAAAATTAGCTTCCAAAAGGGTACAAAACTCTCAGGTCCTTTAGTCATGAAAAATATGTCAGAAATCACAGAATTTAGATATTGAGGGTTAGAAGAACCATGGGAATTAACCACCACAATACAACTCATAATTAACCAACAAACCTTCACAGGCAAACAAAATCTGAGTAAGCCTTTACTTGCTCTAAGGCTTTTTCTTGAATGGGACTATCTACCTTCTTCACAGCTATCCTGACTCATACACTAAGGTATTTGCAATGCCAGCCTCCAGAGACATAGGGAAAAACATTCAGGTCCCCGAAAAAAATCATAGTAATGATACTGAGCCCTACAATTTACTCAGAGGCTCAGATACTAAAGAGTTGGTTTTGGTTTTGCATCATCTCTATTTGTAGTGCTTTTGTCCCCTTTGTTATTTACATAGAGCACCACTAGTCTCAGTGTTAAACCAAAAATAACTAATAGTGAAAGCCAATCACTCACTCTTGAGCTTCTAGGGTAATTTTTACCAGGCTGATCTTTGCCTGTTTACAACCTTTAGTCAATACTTATCTTTACTAAAGTATTAGCAGTTTTTGTTGGACCTAAGACCCTATTACCATCAAAACCCTTTCATGCCTTAACAGCTGCTCTGAATGAGCTAATGGCTTATAGAGGAATAATAACATCTGTGATAGTTTTATATTATACATTACAGCCTTATGGCAGAGATTTGGTAGTCTTTTAATCAAATGTCCTGGAAAGAAGTATTTAACAACAATCTATCCACTTGCTGGAGCATCTAATGCCCACTGCCTAATTGCAATGCTTAAGTATCTTCCAAATGGGGGATGAAACGTATCTACTCCATAGTGCAGCACACAAAGAAAGCATGCAGTCTAATCAAACATACGACATAAAACGGCATTCGATTGAATTCTCAGCACCAAATGCAAAGGATTGTGATTCAGCAACTACAGACTGCAGAGGGGGGAGGGGTATGACTTACATTGTAAAGAGTTCAAATGTTCTGTGTCACAGTAGCTGTTACACATCTTTGCTTCCCTAAGTCATAAGAGTGGCCATCTGTACCATTCCAACACAATTCTCTATGCAGCAGGTCATTTGCTGTGCCATTCCAGAAGCAGTCATATCTGCACGAAACCTCTCTGATGGTTGAAGTCAGAAGTTTCCTTACCACAACCACCTAAAATGGGATGGTTTTGGTGTTGACCATCATGAAAAAGGGCACATTTGTGATGTATCAGCTGGAACTAAGGAGGATGGGGAAGGCACAGCCAGAGGCCAGCAAACAGAAAAACCTCCAGGCGACCCCATGGTAGAGCAAGAACTCATCACCATGCATGTGCCCTTCTGCAGTAACTTGGTGTTCAAGTGAAGTTGCCAAAAGGCGCGTGCATAGTAACTCTTCAGCTTTGCTGTTGACCTAATTTAGGCCACATCTTCTGAAACAGTTTGATAATCAATGTGAGAAGGATTTTTCTCCTCTAATACTGAGAATGGGTTTCAATCCTTTTTGGATGTTTAATGCTCATTTTAAGGTTGTGTTTCCCAGCTTGCCAGGTGGACAGCATAGTTCTCAAATGTTCATGCTGATAATGTTTTAGTGAATGATGAACCTCAGAGCTTGTGAGAAAGGCAGCTTTAATCCAGTGTCCACCCAAAATTAAAGACAGATGGATGAGGTCCTGAGGAAGGACAGTCCTGCTGTTCAGCTGCCAGCCCTCTGTTCTGCTGGGAAGCTTTTGGCCACCTCGCTCTCCTTGGTGTCTGACTCTACTGAGGCTGTACTGCAGGAATCATTGTACATGTCTGAAAAGGAAGACATGGGCATTGTCATACAATTTGTCTGAAGGACACCCCATCTACTCTCTTGAGGTTTATTGTTAAAACCATGAATAAAATAAAAAATAAATAATCGCAATTCTACTGCTCTCCTAATTTCTTCACTAAAGGCAGTGGAGGTAATTTTGGCAAGAAAGGATGACTTTTAGTGCTGATTTGGCTGAACACTCACCAGAGCAGCCCGTTCTCCAGCCTTTGGAGCTAGCAGTGAAATATGATGAAACCTGGAATGATTCATGAGATTTTGTTTTCAAACCTAGACCAGAACCACAGCCCAGACGCTAATCTAAATTCAGAAACTACCCAAGTCAGGATGAAAGCTATGCTGCAGTTGTAACATACCCTACCATATGACACACTTGGGATAGCTGTTAAATAGCCAGCCTGGGTACTGGAAGCCTCAGGCATTTGGTAGGAGATTCAAGTTCTGCCCAGGAAAGGAAAAACAATTAAACCATGCCAAGTTAAGCTGCTCTGACTAACTAGATCTGACACCCACATCACATTTCAGGCTAGCTGAGCTGCAACACCAGAGGCTACACTGAGGCACTGTTATAGATGCAGCATTTATCACATTCTTCTTTGGGATTAAAAAAAAAAAAAAAAAAAAAAAAAAAAAAAAAAAAACAAAAAATTCTTAAAAAAAAAAAAAAAAAAAGGGAATAAAAAAAAAAAAAAAAAAAGGGAATAAAAAAAAAAAAAAAAAAAGGGAATAAAAAAAAAAAAAAAAAAACAAACACAAAAAACCACAAAAAACCAAAACCAACAAACACACCACGAAAAAAAGGAAAGATAAATGCCAGTAATACATTTTCCGTTACCTGCATTGCTGTTCTTAATTATGTTGTTACTGTCCCCCTCTGCTGGCTGCAATATACTGGAAGGAACCCAGTCGCTTTTCTCAGAGATGAGTTTCTTCACTAACCTGAAATTCACAGAAGTCATTGAATTTCTCTAGATTCCCTTTCCCTGGGTTGTGTTTCTTAGAGGTGCACGTTGAGCAGCTATTTCCTAAACTAAGGAAGAAGGCAGAGGACCTGGGCAGTCCTACACTTAGCCAGTGACTTGAGTTTCAGCAGTCTCATATGGTGACCCACATTGCAGAGGAAGCACACTTGCAAAGACTATATGACAAGGAACCAGTGTCCTTGGCATGTGTTTGAGACCCTTGATCAAATTTAGACCTTAAGAAAATGAATCTTTTATATTATCTATCCCCTTTGCTGTAAATTCCATCCAGGATGGATGGGTTTAGCTCACTTCTCACCTACTTCACCCTGCGGGACTTGTTCCCATGTCAGCTACGTCAGTTCTGACTGAAGGGTCTGACTGCATGGGCACTTCTAGGAGATCAGATCTTCTTCCTCCAAATTGCCCATGGAAGGAAAATTCACATGTCCAGCCAAGTCCGTTCCTAACACTCGTCAGCAAGAGAGAATAAATACACTAAAACATAAGAAAGCTCAAGGGGACCAGATTCATTCCACTTTTTCAACCACATTTTATATCTAAGCTTTTGGGGCTAAAAATGCTCTCTGGTTCACTGTTGCAGCTCAGTGGAAGGCAGATATTCTCTGTTTCCTTTGTGCAAATTTCCATCCTCTTAACCCTCATATCACAAGCATGTGGAATGAAAACCAACCAGGTGGAATTAACGAAAGCTGCTTGTATGTTCATACGTCCAGCTGCCTCTTTCATATTTTGGTCAACAGGATGAATGGATTTGCATTGATTTTTGAGAGGCTTTAACATTCTTCTGAATATTTTCCAACTTTTCCAGAAAGTTATGGCTCTTCTATCTGTAAGATTCTGCCTCTCTTCTGTACTTACCATTGACCATTGTCTCCTTCCTGCACAAATTGCACTAAATCTCCATCCTCAAGTGTAAAAGAATCTGGGAAACAGCTGTCGAAACTGCCTTCTACCCGAAAAAGATTGGTCCCCTAAAAGGAATGAAATCATGCACCAGAAATACAGTCAGTATGGATGAAAGAACACTGCAAGAGAGAGCGAATTTAGTTAAATACTGAATTGGGCATTTCAAGCTGGCAGATTTCTTCAGTAGAGAATTGTGTCACTTTTTTATAATGCTCAGGTTATATATTATTTAAACCCGGGACTGAACTGTGCTGTGCACTCAGGTTTTAGAATTAACCAGCCAGCCATTATTCTAATATAAAAAACTGGGTTTGTGACACCAGGTCATGTTACCTGGAAAAGTCTGAAATTACTTTTTTTAAAGGCTAAGAGTGACTCACTTCAGTAGCAGGTAAAGCTACAGCTTACAAGTAGGGGTGAGATTTTATGGTCCTGATCCACAAAGCAGTCTTGGATAATCCCCCAACACTCCAGATGAGTTTCTATCTTCTTTATCCCCACACAACCATGATTTTAGGGTTGGTATATCCCCAAACTTTGCAGGTAAAACTGTGATCTTTAGAGAAGAGGAGGCTACACTGGGAAGAGGCAGTGTAATTTGAAAAAAGAATTACATTGTTAGGGTTGGTCTCTTCCTCCAAGTCAGAAGAGTTGGAAAGTTCATCTGTGCTGGAGGGGATGGCTTCAAAATCCTCAAATGTGTCTAGAGATGGCATTTGCCTGCTGGGCCAACCTTTTCAAAGGAAGTAAAATAAAAAGAGTTAGCTATCTGTCATTAGCCTCTTTCAGACTCAGTTTTTTTAAAACAAATTTCAACTTCACTTCCCACTATTCCACTTACTGAATTGCTTGTGCCTTTTTATAGCTCATTCCCTGATTTTGCCATTAAAATTACGTTGCAACCATTATTCTGTCTCTAAAAGCCTGTATCGCTTGCTGTCATTTGTGGGAGTGAAGACAGGTGGCCACAGTATGCACATCCATCAATACATTGAGCATTTAGCATTGCTAAATCTCTTCAGTTCCGGAAGTACATAAAACAAGCACCAGGAATATTTCTGTAGAGCAAGAACCACAGCAAATGCTAACTTTTGCTGATGTGATTTTCAGAAGACCATGCTCATTCAGTTTCCACCTTACCTCCACATGTTTATTTATAAATTGAAATCTGAAGTCAATGAATTTTGGTTGACTTCTTACCTCCTTGTCCCCCTAAAGTGATATTACCACCTGATCAATTTACAAGACTATCCCCTGGGGTGGGTTGGAAGTGCAGGGAAGGGACAGAGTGAACAAGACACAAAGACAACCAGACCATGGTAGTAGATAGAGAAGATCTCACTAATTTCTGCTGTTAGCAGTCTTATTGCATGATTTGAACCCAATACCACCCCAGCTCAGTGGAAGACTTAATGACAGATTTACAGCCCAAGCACAACAGTCAGACTCTTTACGTACAAAGGCATATCCAGAGGATGTATCCTGAGAGAAATTTATGCTAAGCCTTATAAGCCCTGCCTGATGCTCCCATGGTGGAAAAGTAACTCAGCCTCTTCTACACAAATGGCAATCATAATCTGAATTTTCCTTTACACCTGATACCTGTCTCTTTTCTGACAGGAATGACTACAGTCCAGCTCTGAGGAAATTTTAATAGCCTTAACAGATTATAAAATGAATGGAATTAGTCAAATCAATGTGCCTCCTACTTAATGCACCTGCTCTGCATTAGCTGATTCACAGGGAGTCAGGCTAAGCAGATGCTGAATCAAGTTGTTTACAGGCTGTGGGTTGTTGCTCTTGTCAAGGCAAAGCACTTCTTTGACAGCAAGGCACGAAGACAAATGCTCATGCAGTGGGATTATGCATAATCCAGCAGTCACACTCCACAGTAAAACCTGGCCTGAAACAGTACAAAACCCAAGCCAGGCAATTCAGGCAGTAAACAGAAAAGTGATCTAATCTGAGAAAAATAGGTTTACTTATCAATTTATTTAATCCCTCCCCATGCACATCTTCCCTGTTACAGGCACTGGTTGGTGCAACTTGTGGTCATGCAGTTCTGCAGCCTCTTCTCCCTCCTCTTATGCTGGGGCTGTGACTGCCCCAAATGCCCCCATTTGGCTACAAGAGAGACAGTAACCTTCTTCCAGCAGAGCATGATCCCCAGTTATAACCCTGTAGGTATCATAGGGGTTGGACTAGATGATCTTTCGAGGTCCCTTCCAACCCTTAGAATTCTGTGATTCTGTGATCTGAACTTTTCAAGGTGAAAACTAGCCACTGAAGTGGCATTCATATGCTAGGTTGTGAGAGTCCCTGCCAAGGTCTATACCAACAGAGTTTTGAAACAGAAAAGACAATTCCAGTCACAGATCATGCAGCATATAGAACTGAATCCCATATTCTGTATCAGTATAAGCTGAATCACACCAGCAAAATACCAACAAATGTCTAAGTGCACAAGAATACATTGATGCTATCTCACTCCAAACCATCACAGCAATTTCAGTTCAAATTCACAGGTTGGGCTACAAAAGAAAAATATATCTGTCTTCCCCTTAGAAAAAGTTGAAGTTATCTTTTGCAGCTGTCATCTGCAGAAACCTGAACCGCAAGGATTCCTTACAAATATATGCATCGGTCTTCTTCTTCCATAGAAATCATTATTCTAACTTCAGAGACTAAGAAATAGCCTAACTACCTAATTCAAGCTATGAAATAACACAGATCAAATTGTGAGCTCTCTGACATCAATTAAAATAATCATTTTTAGCTGTGCCTGAGTTACAGAAAACCAGAATCTGGGACATTGTTTCTCTACCTGCCAGTGATCCAAGCTTGTTCTTTCATTGCTTTCATGGGAAATAATACTCATTTAAAAAGAAAAATTTCTTGATGTGTGAGACAGTAAATATTATCATAAATTACACTACACTCTCAAATTGAGATGATAAATGACTTAATTTTGTTTACCTGTCTGTGAAGCAGATCTAGGTACGGCTCTCACGGTGGAACCGGTATTGCATTTAGTCTGGGCCAATATGGTGTTCTCAAATGCATCTGTGACAGGAAGTACAATTTGTGTCTTCAGGGTGAAACAGTTACCAGATAACCAGTATGAAGTGAATTCCTGTATCAATCACCTCTGCAACTGGTAGTCCCTTTAACAAACAGGTGGACTGGGGTCCAACAGTTATAAAAGAGGAGACATGTGACCAGCACAAATGGGTGAAAAGACAGCAGCATTCCACAGAAAAACTGTAAGTCTGAGAAGGACAGCAAACAGCCAACTGAATCAAACAGAAATACTGATGGGTGAACAGTGCAGTGTTCTATTTCACTACAGCTTCCTTACACATTTTTAATATATTTTCCTTGCAGCATTTTAAATAATTCTGTAGGTGATGGCATATGGTTTTGATGCTCATCCATACAGCAATGAAAGTAGACCAGGGAGACTCTCCTGTCCAGCCAGAAATGAATGATTTCACACTTGATGAATGCAATGCAATTTTGTGGGGGAAGTTTTTAATCCAAATACATCAAATTCTTTGTGTTATTAACTCTGTCAGAGCCCTGGCAACAGCAGCAGTATCTCCTGGTAAAGGGATGCTAATGTTCATTGTTTCCCTCTTACTTTGGTGAGGGATGCTGTAGGGGATGGTGTAGGATCATGTTTTAACTATTGAGGATCAACTCAGCTCTGTCCTGTGGACAGTACTTGCACCTTGAAATCCTCTCTACCTCTGCAGCCACATGGTTTGCTGGATCAGAAGTATCTGCTGGTGACGAAAGTGAGATATAAACAGCAGCAGAGTTTGGGAAACTCTGGTACTGGGTACCAGGATGATTCAAAATGTACTCATTATATTTAATATATTTATATATATAATATATATATTTATATAATATTATATATATTTAATTATATTTTACTATAATTATATTATATTGATATAATTCAAAAATCATCCTGGTACCCAGTACCAGAATGATTCAAAATGTACTGCTGTGGTCACTGGCAAAAAGACGTATTCTGCAAACAGCAAAAATATTTCCTCTGCTGCCTCTGAATTGTTTCTTCCAAACTCTCTGTTCTAGTCTTCTCTTCTGCTGAGAGATACATAGAAGATAGCTCTGATATGTCACTGATCTGGCCTCTGCCAAGGTTTTGTGCAGATCAGCACAATCCTAAGAAAGGATTCCTCAGCCTGAATCTCTCCTCCCTGTCTTGCAGCAGGGGTCAACATGTGATGGCAAATCCTCATGTAAAGGGGAAAGCTGACAATGGAAGCCATTGATCTTTCAGTGACTGAACACTTTGGTGATATTAAACAGTAACTGATGAATCTGCTGCAAGAAATAGGTAGAAATTCTGCTTGGCTGAAATGAAACACTGCACCTTAAATGGATATTAATGCACAGTCTAGCCTCTTCTGAAGTCTTCATGCACATGGCTCCTTCTGTTATTAGGTGTAAACACTAACAACGGAAGATGGACACAAGCAACCAGACTGCAGGTGAAAGTGAAAAGTTGCCCCTTGGCTCCCTGCTGCTGCACTCTATGGAGTGAGGCAAAAGCCAGGCACAAAGTCCAGATCCAGATGATATTATAGACATTACTTCCCCAAATAGGCAGAGAATTATGGTTTTCTTTTAGGCCCATCCCTAGGTGAAAGTTGGTAAATATAATGAGTGCAGGGGACAGGCAAGAGGGTGACAAGCTGTGTTTATCACAGTTAAACAGATAACTGACACCAAGCCCTTAACGGACTCCAGTGTTGTCTGCTACCAGTGATGACGTGTGAATCCAGTGAATAATATCCAAAGATTGCCAAACAGGTTTTCATGCAGGATAGAAACACTCGTACCTTCAAACCCCAGGGGAGTTGGGTCACTCTTTATTTCATGTCTCTTGACTTTAACTGCAGGAACAAGGGGACCTGTGTGAAGTTTGCAGAGTCATAAGGCTGTAAATATTGTTAAAGGAGAAACTTGCTTTCCCATTTCCTAAAACCACTACCTGCCTAATACTTTCCACTACACCCAGAAGAATGACCAACCTCTAAATTCTAGGTGGTGAAGATTAACACTTTTTCATGTGGACAGGAAGCAGACCCCTTGTTACAAGACAGTGGACAGTAACTAAGTGTATCTGCTTCCAATCACGTTTCACAGATGTTTTCTCTCGCTCTTGTCCAGGAGATGGCACTAACCAGACTGAGTCACAATCTCAGTTTTTTACCCATGAGGCTGGCAAGGAATTGCCCACAAAAGCCAGCACTTATGCCCCACTGGACTGGAAGGCATCCATCATAAGTCCTCCTCCAGTGTCCTGACTCCACGTGTGGGGTGATGTGATGGAGCTGAACTGTTAGCAGTGAGGATCAGCGTGCAGCAGTATGCAGTAGCCTTGCATATGATGATCCAAACACCCCAGCTAGACCTGCATTTGGCTTATGCTGAGACAAGACTCAGGCTTCAGTTCTTTTTTAAACTGAAATATTTGCTTGAAGCAGATGCTGTAAATAAAATACTTAAAAGAAAACCACCGATTTCCCATCCCCAACCCCCTTTGTTTTTAAGATCATTACAAAAGCAGTTTTCTCAGCATTCAAAGAAATTGCCAACAGTCTTATGATGGACAGGATTCTAGGACAGGATTTTTTATATGAAACTGTAACAGAGTTTGAATTTCGATGTAATTCACACATGCTGTCTTTGATAAACCATACTAAAGAACAATCTCTTTGCCCTTTCTCTTTGCACATATGTTCTTTTTTCTGTGTTCCCCAGCTTTGTTAATAAATATTAGGAAATAATTGTGTCTTCCCATAACTCAGTAACTGATCATG
Organism: Agapornis roseicollis; assembly: GCA_002631895.1. Lineage (NCBI taxonomy): Eukaryota > Metazoa > Chordata > Aves > Psittaciformes > Psittacidae > Agapornis > Agapornis roseicollis. The sequence goes on from NDXB01014131.1 coordinate 74,796, forward strand.
TATGTCTGAAGCTGTTACTGACAACAGAAATCTATGAGAATATCTTCTCCTGTTCTATGCCAATCATTTCTATCTGGTGATGTTTTAGTGTTATGATCTAAAGAAGTTGGCAAAGAAACATTTGTAGGTAGCGGTAATATCACATCCTTCCTCTGCCAATAAACCCCACCGCAATCTCGTTTCACGACTGGCTCATTGCACAGGCAAGAATATGGTTCATATCCTTCACAACTATTTAGAATAAAATAACACTGCAACCTTCTTCCTGACAAATATATAGCAAATTATTTTTATACAAATGAATTCAGCCATTTTTCCTTCTATTTTGGTTTGTGAATTGCGCTACAAATCCGTTCCTCCACTTTGTTCCAGGAAGTGACAATGGACAGGATATTCAGAATTTGATGTAAGACCATATGTTCTGTTATCAAAAGTAACTCTAACATGTAAGCATAGATGCCTACAATCTCATGGGTTGCTTTTGAGTTTAAATGCAGGCACTAATGCAGTAACTTAAAGTAAATTTTGTAAAAGTGCCTTTTTTCAAAATAATTACAGCTCAAAATAAAAATAATAAATTCCCACATAAACTGCAGAGTTCAGTGCAGTCTAGGCACCTAGCTCCATTACACATGCCTAAAAATGTCCTTGCAAACACAATTTCTAAATATAAATGTGATTATGCTAAATATGCTTAAAGCTGGCATATATTACTTCTCCATTTTTGGCTTGATTTTGGGCCTGCTTACCATCTGATATCTGCTATGAAATGAGAAGAGTCTCTCCTTAAAGCAAAATTCCTGAAGAACTTCAAGGAAATGGAGAAATAATTTCTGTTGAATTTCAGTTAATCTAAACAAGGGAGAAGCTGGAAAACCTAACCCCACATCAGCCAATAATTAAGATAGTTTCCATGGGAACTAGCACCACTCTTTAAAACCTATTATGGAGAAACTGAGAAGACCCACTGCATGCACTGGCAGCACACCTTGCCGGATGTTCAGAATGTCATGGCCTGCCTCTCTGCGGGTGTTATACTGATCCTGACACTTCTTCTACTGGAACCCCTTGCATTTATAAAATTTGAGCCTGATGCACTCACTCTGTGAATAGCATTTGGCAATATATGTATCAGTCAGCAGGAACAAGAAGGGTAGCTAAGCAAGCAGCAAGACAATACCTTTGGTCACAGCAGAAGCATTAACTGTGGTGCTGATGGAGGAAGCTAGGGAAAAGCGACGGGTAACTTCTCTTTCCTTAGATTCTGGATCTGGGAGAATAGACAGATGCAATGCAGGGCAGGATTAGAGGTTAATAAGCACTGGGGGTAAAAGATGTCCAAAGAAATGCAGCAGCTAGAAAAGGGTAAATAAAAGGGAGGTTGCTCCTGTAAAACAGCCTGGAAAAATACCCTCAACAAAATGAAAACAGTTTATATGAACTTATTTTCAAAGCAATTCCAATTGCATCAATTTTATACTTCAGAATAAAACCTTATGCCAATTAGTCTTTTAGCAACAAACTAGTGTCTAAGTACAGCTACAAAACATGAGGACATGAGCATGATGGTTAGAACGGTGTGCTTGTCTACAGGTAAGGTTTGGATTATATAGACATGGAACTGTTCTGTGACGACAGAAATACACTGAAAACCAAGCAGGAATGGTTTGAAGTTCACATTTGTAATTTATAGAAATTAACTGCATGAATGCCTGAAAGCACTCTCTGAGCCTCCATCCTTACCTAGGATGTGTTAGAATGGTGTAGATCAGCATGGAGAAAATGAAAGCAACAGAGCTAGGTTTTTTTCTTTATTACAGTTAGGATCCTGTCTTTTCTCAAAGTCCACTGAGGACTGAAGACACAGCTTCCCCAGATTTCACTATGAGATGTGAGTAGCATTTTTGACTCAAAGTATTTAATAATAAATAAACTGTCATCCAGCTTCAGAGAGTACACAATGTTTCAAAACAATTCAATGTCATTATGCAGCTCCTAAAAGACTGTGTCTACACATCTACAAGCACCTGAGTATACTTCTTGCACCTACCAACTACAGCAGTACCACTTGGGAGAAAAGCTTTCTTGCTTACAAATATTTCAGGACTAAATGTTTGTCTCTTGCTGAAAACATTCTAAGCACATGTGCTATGTTAGCCAAGTGAGTATTTTCCACTGAGACATGAATAAAGCTATTCATGTGCTTCATGTCTTGGTTTCACTAAGGTACTTGAACATTTAACTCTACCGGGGCACAACCTTAATTGAAAATGGTATTAGACATGGCTTTAAATATTTTGTTGAAGGTTCTCAGATTTCTTAAAACCTATTTGTGAGTTTTGTGTTTTGATTTTTAAAAATATCAAAGAAATATTTATGTAAAAATTAAACAGTTCTTTCTATTTTCACTGAAAAATAATCCTGGGATAGATGAAGAGGTATCTAACACAAAACTCTTTGTAGCACATGTTTACATGCTTTGTGGAGTCTTAGTCCAGATGCTCTGAGATGGCACCTGTGATTCAGAGGGCCTTTTCTGTTTCAATTGTCTCCTTTCTCTTACCACATTTATCTTCCTTTCTCTCTCTCTTTTTTCTTTTTTTCCACACAGTAAGCTGGCATACAGCACTGGAGTAAATGGAGTTTCAGGCAATTTCATACTTTGGGTTAAAATGTCCTCTGCAGAACTATACTACTGTGAAGATTTCCTTACCAGGGATCTTAAATTTCTCTTTCTCATCCCTCATCTTCACATTTCCTTATTTTAATGTTCAGTTACACAACATTCCTCTTTACTTTGTTTTATTTTTGCCTAGTAAATGTCACACTATCTGTTTCCAGTGGAGCTGAAATTAATGTGCTTGGTTGAACTGCAATTCCTATAACATCTTATTATGCCAAAACACCAGGAAACCATACTAGCCCCTTTAAATTCTCAGTGCAATTTTAACTGTAAAATGGCTGCTGTAAAAAGGCTGTAAATTCTGTATCTGCCAATGCACTTCCTTATCAATTTACTCATAAAAGCACATATATTCAAGTACATCCCTATTCACAGGTCCCCAAAAAGGGGAAAGAAGAGGTTAAACTCTGTTCTCAATAATAGTTACAGTAGATGACTCCTAGCTTAGGTTGCTGTAGCTGCCCTCATTAAAATACAAAGAAATTTTCACTTTATAATTAAGACGTTGAGTTACATTTACACCATATCATGCAGCTCTTAGAGACCTGTGACGATGCCAAGAAATATGAACTTAGCTCTGCAAGCCAAGACAGCTAATGCTGACCCAAGAGTGGGAAGATACAGAGTGCTATGAGTGTGAGGTTTCATACACCTTGGTGCCAGTTCTGGTAAAATTTCTCTTCCAGCATTTCTTTGTCCAACATGCCAAGGTGCTTATATACAATATTTTCTACCCCAGCCTGGGCAGACAGTTCAGCAATGCTTTGAGCATCCATACTCCACTATCATCTGATATTCATCAGGCAACCTTGTTTTCCCTCTGGTTAATCTTGTTATTTTATAGTCTAAATCTTCCCTTTTATTCTCATGTATTCTGGACATGATCAGACGCAGCAGGTCTCAACCAGACTATGCTCAGCTCAGTATACCATCTCCTACCACAGCCAGTAATGAATCTTCAAAGGAGTCAAGACAGGACACTATTACTGCAGTAATTTCCCTGTTACCTTCGCACAGCTTCCAATCTGCCTTAACAAGTCAGTCCATATAGTGCCAGCTCGGCTCTGTGTCGTCACTCCCTGCAGAAATGACCACACTGCAAATCATCCAGCCTATTTGCCAACTCGTTTCCCCTATGCCAGGACCAGACTAGTAACTGAACAGCATAACAAAGTGAAATGGGACACTGTGTAATGAAAGTGTTTCACAGGAACCTCAAGTAACGAGACCCAGCAAGACTTGAGCTGAGAGTACCTACAGATTAGCAGGTATGAACTCTTCTGAACTGTGCTTTGCTTTCTGGAACAATGAGCAAGACATTTCACATGATAAGAAAAATTCATATAAAAGAGGTCCAAAACAAAATTGTAAATTCACTCAAATTACATTATCCTGCATTTCTGAAATCTGTATTTTGTAATGTCGGCAAGTTACAGGATCTGCAAGCCTCTCCCTTTTTGTGTTCAGAATATTGAACTGCTTTGTCCATCTTGGATCTCACTACCAAGTGCAGCCTTAACCTTGCACCCAGAATCTTATGGTTGTGATGGCTCTTGGTGTATTCTCATCTACTTTATAACACTCTAATTTCTGTATTTCTCTTTTTATACTTTAATCTTGTTTCTTCCTCTTTGGATGCTCTAACACTTTGTCTCACATTACTTATCAGACAGAAGAAAAGCCATATAACAACTATAAAAAGAGTAATTATATTATCTTTCCAGAAAGTAATTATAAATAGTTATTCAATTTAATTTATATTCACATTTCTTTCTTTGCTTTGAAGTCTCTTCTTTGTACAACCATCACAGGAACATGCAATGCTCTCTCCTGGTGGATATAAAGTACCTTCTAAATCTTCACGCAAAGACTCCAAACACACCATTTTACAGTGTTATATAATTAAGCAGAAATGGCAATAAACCCCAGATCTTCTGAGTTCTGGTTCTCTAGTGTAGCCTCTAGGCCATGGCTGAACAATATGTGAAAAAAACAGAGAGGTCCAACCAATGAGCAATTTAACACATGAAAACCTCATGTAACTCAACACAGAAATGATATTCTTCCCTTCAAGTCAGTAAATTGCTGAAGGTAGCTAGGTTGGTGGTTTAAAACAAGTTCACACTTTGGCCCTTGGAAGAAACTGGAAATAAATGCTTTTTGCACTGTGCACCAGCAAAACACAAAACCAGTCATCTCAAAGGTGCTTTGTCAACAGTGACATGGGAGCAATTTTTGTTAACAGCATCTTTGAGAAGAGAAGCCATGTGTGTGCATCAGGCAGGAGCATTTTGGTAAGATGCGGCAGCACTTTAGGAAATAGTGATGAATGGCATTATGGGATGGAGAGAACACTGTGGGAGTGCAGGAGACAGATGGCCAGAGACCAAATGCTGTGTGGGGTGATTTTACCTTTGGGTGGAGCTCTGCGGTTGGAAAGACCTTGCAATGTGAATCGCTTTCTAGCAAGAGCTGTGCGCTCAAGGTTAAGGCTGGTGGAAGCATCAACTAGGAGAGAGAGGGAGAGGGAAAAGAAATAAGGAAGGAAGGGTCAGCTGTTCAGCTTATGGGAAATGAAAGATTAGCACTAGATGACAACTGAAAATAAATAAACAAATAAATTTTGATTCAGTTCAAGCCTGAGCAAGAGCTAATCAATCAGGAAGGTGACACGGGGTCAGGGTGGTTAAACAAGATGAGCCAAACAGAGCTGCTGGGTTGAATTTGGCTCACAGAGTTTTAATGGAGAACAACAACATAAAGCAAAACCAAAGAAAAAATAGGTGAAGGGATGTAGCTCTCATCAAAGGAAAATACAGCTTAGCAGCAAGCTCATTAAAAAGGATCTAGTGTGTTTTAGCATAAAAACACTGGTTGGAACAGCAAGGTTATAGGGAGAAATAAGAGACGAATCCTTACAGTGCATGTACAGACACCAAGTGTTACCAGCAGTCCCACTTTTGCTATCCAGTACCAGCACTGAAGAGTCTCCCATCATCAGCTCTATGGCTGATATGCTCTCAGCCTTACCTGCTGAAGACTTTCTAACAGCCTCCAAAACTGGCATATGGTCATGCATTTGCTTTCATGATTTGCTGGGATATAAGGATTGCCATGCCAGCAAAGCTTACATGCCAGGCTACACATGGATAAGCCAGCCATGCTGCCTGACAGTTGCCTTCACAGAGGTAAGTCACAGATGGATCTAGGTCCTGAGACTCTGAATTTCAAAGATGCTCAGTTACTCACACTGCAGGAAACAGGTGGACCTAGATCAACCCCCCATATCCACGCATTCCTGCCAAATTCTGCATCTGCCCCTTTCTTTGTGTGGGCAGGTAACACACAGAAGATATATGGCAAAGGAGCAGGAAAAAAGCTGTGTTTTGGCTGCCTGGTTCAGTGCCTTAGCTTTTTCTTCCTCTTTATTTCATACACAGCCAAGTGAAAATCATCAGAGGGACAAATAAATATCATAAGTACAAAGGGAATATGAAGAGACAGTGAATCCATCCTGACAGACAAGCAACAGACAGACAAGTTGTGCTTCCAAAGGAAAGCTCATCCCATCACTTCCTGATTTGCAACCAAGATAATCCAGGAGTTGAGATGCTTGCATGCTTAGGTGAGTGTGAGGTGAACAGATTTTTAATAACACAGAAGCATTGTTTTGATGGGGTTCAACTCCTCCTACCCAGTGGCCTGACACCAGCTTTGGACCAGGCAGGTGCACCTGGTGAGGAATCACTATTCAGCAGTGGTTTCAGCAGTGGAGCACGGAGAAGCATTTGGTTTTCAGACTGCATGTGTTGGCCTAAGAGCCATTCCCTGCTGTATCTGCTCCCACTATGAGGCCATCTTTGTAAGGATACTGTAGCTTTTAAAGAATCCAGAAACTGGTGTACAAATACATTTACTTTCTGCTTGCATAGAGCAAGAAAATCCATAGTATTTCATTATCAGAGTCATGTGGCAAGTACAACAGTGCATATGTGGAGGGGGTGGGTTTGTATGTTAGTTCTTCAGCTATGCCATTATATCATTTCACTGAGAGACCCCTTAGGATTTCATAAGCCTCAACAGCTTCTCAGCACCAGCCAATCATTAGACACTGGTCTCTGAAGACATGTTGTCTCCACCCAAGTTACTTCAAGTCTTATCCTTTATTCTGTAGCACACCAAATAACACTGGAAACCATTTCCAAACACAATAAGAAGTAGGCCCTCATGGGCAACTGGTTGAAAATGAGCTTGCAATGGGTACTTGTGACAAAGAAGACCAACAGCATCATGGGCTGCATTAGGCAGAGCCTCGCCAGCAGGTCCAGGAAGATGATGCTGAGACACCTGGAGTGCTGTGTCCTGGCCTGGTCTACCCAGGACAAGAGAGACGTGGAGGTATGTAAATGAATCCAGTGAAAGGCCATGAAGATGATTAAGGGATTGCAGTAGCTGACATGAATAAAGAGTGAGAGAGCTGGGATTGTTCACCTTGGAGAAGAAAAGGCTCAGGGGGATCTTATCAAGTAAAGAAGATGAAGCCAGACACTTCTCAGTGGAGCCCAGTGATAGAATGAGGGAGGCAATGGGCATAAACTGAAATATGGAAAAGTCCATTAAAAAAACATGAAAACCACTTTTTTACTACGAAGGTAGTTAAAGCCTGGGATGACATCTCCAACACAACTGTGGAGTCATCATCCTTGGAGCTATTCAGAACCCGACTGGACACGACCTTGAGCAACTTGCTCCAGCTTTCAGCAGAGTAGTTAGGCTAGGTGGTCTCCAGCGGTTCCTGCCGGACTTGGCTCCCATATAGCTTCAAGTTAGTGAATCTACCAATCAGGTCCACACGAAACTGTTTTATATGTAGATAACTCAATCACAGGCAGTTATCCATAAAAATAATGAGACTGAAATAGCTTGCCAATAGTGTCCTCCCCCTCCGTACCATAGAAAACAGTATTTTAAAATTACCTGTTCACATTAACTACATAGATATTGCGAGTATTACAGTCAGTAGGTGGCACAAGAGAGACAGTTTTGGCAGAGCACCCGACCACGTTGCCTGTGTACTGCCGGTTGGCACAGCCATGCCCTCCCCAGAAGTCTGCAGCAGGATTCCTCTACACCTTTGAAAGCAAAACCTAACTGTACATTTTTAAGACTGCAGAGTCCCAGCTAGAGATGCCTGAAAGGACACAAAAAGTATCAGTGGGACGTCGAGAGTCGTCTCTCTGCACAGTGTTTTACAGCCCAGCATGCACAGGCACACCGTGAATCGCAAAATGGTAAGTGGCACACTGCTCGGCACTGCAGGAGCAGCCACATATCAGAGGATGAGGAGGCTCTCGGCTGAGCTAGCAGAATTACAGCGAGAACCCTCAGGAACTGGTCATGGGAAAGCAGAAGAAGACTGAAGAATGATAATCAGCATATAGTGTGATCCCAGTTCTCACACTAGACCAGTTAAAAAACATCAATAATTTTCCTGGATATTTTTGAAAAGAGGGCTTATGAATTTCAAATGAGAGCCTACTTTTCAGCTTGCTTAATAAACAAAAAAAAATAAAAGTTTATATTTATAAAAAATGCTGAAATAATACTGAAAAAATACATAAGCAGGTTTTTAACATTGGAATTTATTTTAATGAAGAATCCTTAACTTTCTCCCCAGAATGAAAACATTGCAATGAAAAATCATTTGGTAAATAGCCTAACTTTCAAAGAAAACTTTTTTTTCATCTCTACTTATACAGGGGCCTGCTGTTACTTCAAGCCTGATTTGGACATTAATCTCTTCAGACCTCACAATTTTCTTTTTTCTATTATAAAAGCCTTTGTTCTAATGTTTCAAAATACTACCAGAAAAGAAACTGCTGCTGAAATATGCTCTGTTCCTGCTGCTACCAGATGAGATACAGTTTCTTTTTTAGTGTTCATTTTAACTTACATTGTATAGAATGTATCTATTTTACTCATGCCCTCAAATAATGGAGGGACTTTCTGTGACCACATGTGCATTTATAAGCTAGAGGGGAACCTATACACAGGAGGCAAAAAAAATTAGTTAGTAAAGCCCATAGAGTCTTAAAATTAAATATGACTAGAAACTAACTTAGCCAGGATATAGAAGGTTTAAAATACACATGCTATTTGGACCCCAAATTTGTTTTTTCTTAAAACAGAAGCTGTATAAAGGGCACTGTAATGCATCAAAACTCCCATTTAAAAAATCCTGAAGTGGTGTTCAGGAAGTTTCATGGCACAGTCACTCAGCTTTATAGCACTGTTGTGGTTTCTTTTTGATGTTGCGTTTAAATAACACCCTTCTAAAGTATCCTCGTAACGCTTCAGAAATGAGTGTGCAAAAATATATTACCCATTGGAAGCAAAAAGCTCTGTCTCAGAACTCCTACCTCTCTTTTGTCTTGCGCTGGGACTGGAATTCCTGTTTTTATTGTTAGATGCTTCCACATTTGATGTCTCAGATTTGTTTTCGTATATACTTGATGACTTCCTGCTATACCTTCAGACAAATGAAATACAAAAATAGTTACATTCCTGCTCAATACCTGATGGAGCACTGAGCAGTAAGTATTCTTTTTTGACCCTCAGATATGGAAGCCAAAGGAATAAAGTGCAGGTTTTAAAATTCTGTGTGCTATATAAATCTGTATCTGTGCAGGTACGTATGGTGGGAAAAGCCATTCTCACCCTTGCCTCCTTGACGTGCCATACAATAAAGGATGTGCTTAGCCAGAGTTGAGAAGGGAAAAATGGAGGAACAAGCTGATTCTCTGAAAAAGCCTGTTCTGTAAGTCCAACAGATTTGGACAGAAGTGAGAACCAGGTTAGAAAAGTGGACCCCAGTTTTCCATCCTTTGCAGAGGTGTATTTGACTCCAGGAGAGAAATGGGTATCAGATGGCATGTAAAGGTCAGACCATACATAGAGGAGCATAGAGATTCCAGTGGCTCCAGGGTCTTCCAGCTGCTGTTTCTTCTCTTCTTTGAAAACACAAATCCAAGCAGGATGTCCCTGTCTATAGCTGAACCACAGATGAGGGTATGCATCTTGCCAGATTTGCACAAGTATTGGCCTTGTAACCCTTAATGGAATCATCCCCCACCCCAGTTTTGTAAGGCATTCAAGCTGAAAGGTTTTCTCATGGTTCTTATCTTTATTGTTTTGCAAATGTCTGGTGGTTTAGTCTGGGTGTTTGACTGTTATCGTTGGCAGACTTCTCCACAATTTCATTGTACCTACACACTCCAAATATTCTTTCCTAAAATGCTAGGTTATTAACATATCAACAATTACATAGTGTTTAGAATTAACATATCAAAAGTTGTACTTAACATTCACATGGTTTGTTTTGCTGTGAGGGAAGGTCCAAAATATCATTAAAGGCTTTAAAACATTTGGCATACTAGAGATCTGTGAATACCTTTTATAACTGCAGGCAGCCTGGGACTCATCACTTTTTGTTTGAACCTCTGACCTGTTTTTGATGGAACCTTAACAGAGGTCTCTGTTACCTCCTGTACTAAATCAAAATGTGATTTTGCAGCCTGATGTCAGGTATAAAATGGGGCTCAAAATAAATATGGGAACAAATCCAAAGCACACTCATATTCCCTTATTCTTTTTTCTCTGTTCCTTCCCAGCTAGGCTGAGATAACGGTGAAACATGCAGCTGCCAGAGTTAAAGATTTACAGCTGTGAGAAAGACACCAAGAAAACCAACCAGCTTTTCTGAAGCAGCATCTGCAGTAAAACTAAGTATTTGTTATATATCATGTGCACAGGATATTTTCACATGGATGTATGACTGAATCAGTCACTTCCAATAAAGCAGATAGTGAAACAGTTAGAACAATGGTCTGTTTAAGTTTCATATGTTTAACTAGATTAGAAAATAATACAAAGGGATCATTTCATTATCACTGAAATGCAGCAGCCATCCCTTGAGATACAGCAGCAATAAATACCACAGGACATCTCATTTTGGGATTAAAATGAAACTCTGGGGAAGAATTTACACAGGGAATTTGAATAGATTGAACAGGACTCAGAGACATTCAATAACCACCTGTATTAAGGGCACTGACTCCAAGCGTCCCTTTGCCAACACCCAGCCCAGTCGTACCTTACCTCATGGAAATGCAGCTCTCAGTGTTGTGGTGGCATATAAACAAGGGGCAGTCTTTTTCACTGAACAAATAACAAAGGATGCTCAGGGAAGGGAGAACATCCTGAAACCAGATTTCTCCAATGTTACAGTACAGGTTTGATAATTTTTAATTTATAATATAATAAATTATAAAAAAAAAATTCTTAATAAGTAGAGTCTCTGTTACACATGGTCAACCAAAAAGAGGGTGTCTATTGGTTAGGTAAAATCTCAGTAACTAATTAGGCTCCAACCACTGGCTGAGCACTGATGATGCTGGTTGCTAGTACTGTCTACCCCTGGCTTACTTGTAGCACCTTTCGCAACTGGGGGTGCTTAGTCATGTCAGTCATAAACAGAGACTATGACCACATGGGTGGCTATCACAAGTCTAGCTTTTTCCTTCCTCTCCTTGCCCCCACCCAGCATCCCAAAATAGGCTGCAGAAGGAGCTCCACAGTCCAAGGAATTCTGGATCACTCCAGAATTCACAGGTGGCAAAGCCACCTTGTACTGCAATTTCCCCAGTCCTTGCTTCTCTCTGAGGCACATATTACAGAGGATCAAGATGGCCTTTGCTCACAGCAACCAACAGGACACCATGAACTTTGTGCTATTCATGAAAGCCCAGAACATTGTACTTTCATGAAGACTTACGATATTCTTCCTGTCCCTACAATACTCCAATATTTGGAGCAGATGCATCTAACCTCTTCTTCTCTGGGATAACTGGCAGGGTGAGGATAACAAACATTTAATTTTTCCTTTGGTTTAACCCACTCTAGGACAAATAGCTAATCACATGGCCTTTCTTCCTGGAGTTAATTAATTTTCTGTCAACATATTTTGTCTATAATTTATGCTCTGAAATTTTTCACTTTAAGAGTCTTAAAAGAGAGATATACATCTGGATTGATTTCAAATATTTTTGTGATTGCATTTCATATTTTACTGGAATAATTTTCTTCTATACCCGAGCTAGTTTTGCTGAAAGATTTTTCACGCTTAAACCTTTTCAGCTTAAACCTTAAACAAAGCAAATGTAACCAAGCTTATAGAAAATATGGTGCAGAATTAGCAGCACTGCATCTGTTTAAAATTTCTTGCACTGAGTTGTCTAGCTCTCAAAGGCTGGCTTTTTTAGTTGGGATCTCTTGATGTGGTTGATCCTGCTAAAATTATACAATAATATCCCATACCAACTTACATTAAAATTGCCCAGCAACTGGGTCATTACAAAAATTCACTGACAGTTTCTGGAAATGTTCCAATACATTTTGTCTAAACTAGAGTTAATCTGGAGTTTTTTCTTTTGCAAAACCGAATTGTCATGTTTGAAATTAATTCTGCATTGTGATTTTAGTTTCCTCATGAGCAGAATGTTTATCTGTATTTACAAGTCTTTAAAGGATTTGAAGATAAACTAGTAAGTCTTATCCAGGAAGCTAAGCACACAAAACTCAGAACTTATGGACTGCAAAAGCCCGAAGTGAAGACAAATCTTGGTCCTGATATGCCATAATAGCTGTGGTTACCTGCTTGCACTGGAGGAATCCATTGGTGCATGGTATACACTCTCAGTGATTCTTTGGTGCAGTTGACTTGCTTCTGTTAAAGAAAAAGTAAAAAGACATTGCTCCAATTTATGTAAGTTGCTTCCTTGTTTGCATAGAAGGTCGAGAGAGAGAGAGAAATAGGAGAGGAGAGATTTTGACAGCTGCTCCAATAAAAATGGAGCACTTGTACTTGAATAGAAAGGCGTATGATAAGCTTAAAGGCTGAAAATGTAGCTCACCCAAACAGCTCTTCTACCCATGTTTTTTAAGTGCAGAAGAGGTTTCTTTCCCTACTACCTTCTCTTTCCTCTTCCTAGCTCATGCACAGTATGAATCTAGAGAATGAACATATTAGCATCTTCCTCAGAATACAATACAAGTTTTGTACAGCTTTTTCTGGCTTTAGTAACACATGTATATCGCTCCTTTTACACATGCAGACTTCAGTAGAATATATCCCCATCCCTCTGAAGAATGCTTTTGCTCAGCATCCTGAACAAACAGCGATAATAAAATGTTGCTCAGATGCCACCTGCTCACTCTTTTGGCATAGATTCAAGGTAGCAATAGACTCATTTTTCTGTAAATGCTGAGCAGAGAAAGATGGTCAAAAAGATGCTGACAACCTGGCTTTCAGTGACAGAAGATCTGACACTGAGAAGTGAGGAAGCAATGGAAGAAGCTACTTCAAGCTCTAGGATGGAAGGGCTATTTCACTCTGAAAGAAGATAAAGCTCCTGTCAATGAAAGGAGAACAAAGGGACAGAGGCAGCACTGAAAGATTAAACTTAACAAAGTCTTTTGTGGGTGGGAATGCTGGGAGAAAGAAGCACTCGGGGTGGGGAGTCAGAAGTAGCTTTGTTCCTGGTTTTGGCAACAGATTCACATCCTTTCACAAATCACTTAAAATGCATTCTAATTCCTTTACCTGCCAGGGACATTTAATGCTCTTCGGGACTGGGGAATCAAGGTGTTACCCAAAGCTTTGCTCACTGCAATATATGATAGGGGGTATATATATATACACTAAGTATTTGGACACTAATGACCTATATGTTAAACTATTTATCACAGACCTTTGGCCACCTCCCTTGCCCTTTACTCACTCATTCATCTCAGCTGGTTCCTTCCAACATTCCAACTCCCTCTGCAACTCCTAACAACAGTCATTAAAAACATATCAGACAAACGTGTCCCTCTTTCTTCTCTCATTACAATGCACATATGGAGAAATATCAAGTCTTGGATTAAGCATGAATTAAAGCCTATTCTTTCATGAGTCATTGGAAATAGAAACAACTGTTTAAAAACACAGGACAAAGCATTTGCTTCCTGTCATCAGTATTGTAATAAGGGCTTTGATTCATGTGATCATTTGGGAAAAGCCAATGGGTAGAGCTGCAATAACATATAAGATACTATTTTTGCTCTCTGACTGCTGTTAAAGTTGCATTCACAATGAAGGAAAACTTGACTTTACTCATAGAGTAGGATGAATGTCATCTTTGAATTTTCTCAAGATCAGACTGGATAAAGTCTTGAGTAACCAGGTTCGACAAATAACTGACTGTGTTGAGCAGGGCACTGGACTCTGATGTCCTGAGGTCCCTTGAAATCTGAAATATTCTGTGATCCTATGATCTTAAGACAAAACTATAAATAATATAAAAATATAAATATTTTAAAAAACTTTCAGTCTTGATTTCTAGCTTTCTCTATGCATAGAAAATGCATAGTAACTCTAGCATACAGGTCTTGTATGCTACAAAGATTTCACAAATGCTCATCTGGGTGACATACAAGCTTCATTTTCTTTGTCTAGAAACACACATGGAGGATTAGCACTCTATCCTGTTACATATATACAATTTCTTCATAAACTACTCTTCTCTTTGGTGGTATTCTATGTAAAGCCAGCTTTTATGCTTCAGAAGTAAATATTAGAAACCATATTAGAAAGTCCCCAGATGGAGTCCTGGAAATGCACTGATAAGAATCTTGAATTCTTTCNTCTGAAATATTCTGTGATCCTATGATCTTAAGACAAAACTATAAATAATATAAAAATATAAATATTTTAAAAAACTTTCAGTCTTGATTTCTGCATAGCTTTCTCTATGCATAGAAAATGCATAGTAACTCTAGCATACAGGTCTTGTATGCTACAAAGATTTCACAAATGCTCATCTGGGTGACATACAAGCTTCATTTTCTTTGTCTAGAAACACACATGGAGGATTAGCACTCTATCCTGTTACATATATACAATTTCTTCATAAACTACTCTTCTCTTTGGTGGTATTCTATGTAAAGCCAGCTTTTATGCTTCAGAAGTAAATATTAGAAACCATATTAGAAAGTCCCCAGATGGAGTCCTGGAAATGCACTGATAAGAATCTTGAATTCTTTCCTCAGCAGTTCTCACTGAACTGACCACACTGAGATTCAGAATAAAAAGGAGAAAGGATGAAGACAAGAATAGTACAAAAGACCTGAGTAGTAAGCATCGTAAAAGATATATTGTTATTGGTTGGATTAAATTGCTGAGGCTAATGTGCACAGTTGTTTCCCTCCACTTAAGGATCTTATAAGAACTCACTGTCTTTCTGAAACAGACAATTAAAATAAAGGTGACCTCTAAAGTTAAAGCACAGGCATAGGTCTCCACCTAGGACAAAGTCTGCTTAGGAATCTGTAAGTTGTGGGCAGTGACATCTTGCTGGCATTTCTTTAACGAGAGGCGTATGTATGAGAGAAGCAGGATATGACAGGTCAGGTGAGAAGCAATGCCAGGACCCAGGGAATGTCTTTATTGAACACAGCTATGGGATTTTTGTCCTAAGAGAGCCTGAAAAATTACTTTTAGGACACTATACATTCTTACTCATAAACAGAATAGTATCTCAGATAGCTTTCACCAATATGTTCTCTTACTATCTGGAATAACCTAACTGAATTTTGTCTGTCTTGAGTTCAATATCTTAAAAAAAAAAAAATGGTGTCATTATTTTAGGTACTTATGAGGCTTCAATCACTCGTGTTGTGCACATCACAAATCACCTTAATAGTGACATCTCTATGAGAGAGGGAGATGTCACTAATCATGTTTTACTGGGAGGTCACCTAGACAAAAAGATGAGATAGCTGACATTAAAAACATAAGTGGGTGACTAGATTTGGAGTAAAAACACCCAACAAAGCAAAACAAAAAATGGGACAGAGAGGAACAGTTGCTGTGTCTGGCCATGCATGTAGAAGGAGATCTTTTGTGTCAGGTCTTATGAGAACGCACAGAGCGAATACTAGGACCTCATCTCACATGCATCAGCTACAGAAGGAAGCTACAGAAGGAAGCTACAGAAGGAAGCTACAGAAGGAAGGCAACACTACCAAATCTCACTCTCTGTGTCCTACCTCTACATGCTTCCAGTTGTCCTGTCAGGACTTTGCGAATCTCTGAAATCCAGGTGTTTTTCAGCTCAACAGAAGATGCCTGAGAACACAAGAGGAAAAGGCAAAGCAGTTCTAGTTAAAGCATGCTGCTAATCACTCGGCTGCCCTGAACTACATTTGTTCTCAATTTTAACAAGGAAAGGAACACTGTGCCCAGTTTTGAGCAAAGCAGAAGACACTCTTCAAGAAGGCTTACCATGAATCTAAAATCCTGTCCTTGCTTTTCTGTCTAGCGTTCCAAGTAATTTTCCACTTTTTTCTTCCTCTTCTACCCCAAACCACAACCATTTTCACAATTTAAAATCAGATAAATGGATAATTTCAGTGCCAACACAACAATGAGACTTCCAATGGCTATTGTTTCTTGAGTGTACAGTACAGTGAAAGTCATGAAACTGAAAACTTTCTTAAAACCAGTTCAACCAAAAGTAAGTATAGTCCTTGGATGAAAAAGGATTGTTGTTACCTGAATTATGTAGACTTCTTCTCTTCCATTATACCAGATCTCAAACTTCTTGTTATCCCCTTTTACATTTTCTGTAATGCCCACCGTGCTCATCTGTTTCAAAATAGTAAAGAAGCAGCTGGAATCTGGAAAATGTCAATAGTCTTTAAACCCTTTATTTTCTGAGAAGCATTTTTAAAAGGCTGCATTCACTTCTGCACCTTAGGGAGTCATTAAAAGTAAAATTCAGACCATGTTATTTCTCAACATCTGATTTATCATCCATGGTTTTGATTGTTTCAGAAAAAAAAAAAAAAAAAAAAAAAAAAAAAATTCTCCAAAATTAAC
>NDXB01014131.1:91494-101741 GCA_002631895.1 Agapornis roseicollis
GTTTTTTTTGTTTCAAAAAAAAAAAAAAAAAAAAAAAAAAAAGTAAGTGCTCAAAAGTAACACAAGCTAATGTCTGACATGACTTTATCCTCCTTGCTTTGCTTTGCTTTTCTGGAACTGTGGGCCAGTTTTCAATCCTATCCTGGCTTCTGTCCACCTACACTACAGTGACCTGCCTTGGTGGGAGAGGACAAGGGATGAAACAGGGCTTTGTGAGACTCATCTGCAAATCCAGACAACAGAAAAAATGCAGTGTCATTTCAAGAAAATTAAAAGAGGGGAGCAAGCAGCTAAGTGCCTAACTAGGCAAGATGAACAAGGAACTAAAGAAAATAATTCTAGATTTCTTAAGCAATAGACTCTTAACCACAATTTTGAAATCTAGCTGCTATTACACTTACCAACTTCCCATCTCTCTTCTTAATTTGTTCATCCCCCTTGTTCTGATTTGCCTCAGCATTGGATGTGAAGATTTAAATAGCTTTGATTATGTCATAATTTCTGCTATCTCCTCAGAAAGACTTCAAACATTCATATGACTTTGCTTGCTCCTTGAACCAAGTTCTATTACAATTCCTGTCTGGTTATCCTGTAATAGGCTTGCAGCGTTACACTCAATGACTCATGTTAGTTGTCTGAAGTCACAAGTGTCACACCAATGTGCTTAAAGAGAAAATTTGGCCTGCTTGTGAATTCCCAAGAGAAGATGTCCTAATTCATATCTAGAAATGTCACTCTTACAAATAAAAGGGCAATTCTACTGCACTGTGATTCATCTGCAGCTATTATTGTCACAGAATATATCTGTTCAACTGATATCAATAGTAAAACTTGCAATGAACTTGGAGAATGCTAATAGGAAGAACAAGGAGAGATGCAGGACTCTTGCTTATCTTTATGGGACACTGGGAAAGATGCCCATTTGTATCAAATTGCAAAACCAAGCTTCATGTCGGTAATTGCAGGACATATGGCTGTGTTTGTCTTCAGATCAAAACTAAATGGGAGCTTTCATTTACTCAGGAGTGTAAGGTAGCTCTAGATGTTTACCTTCTTCAGTCTCCATAAGGAAGCATCCCTGTGTTGTGAGCACACCAGATTTATTTCTCTCCCCCCACCATTACCACATTTACTACCTTTAATGAATTTTTGAAGCTGTATGAAGCCGTCTTCTCATGACCATCTGTGTTCTCCTCCCGTTTCTTGCAGAAAAGTAGCATCTTTGTATAGAGGAAAAGGTGTCTCTGCATCGGTTTGAATCTAGCCAAGTCCTTCACCTTGTTGTGTCCCTTCTTGTGGTCAGTCCACACATTGAAGGACCCTTGCATCAACAGTTTGCCAAGCTCACTAACATCACCCTAGCAAGCAAGGAAAAGAGACAGCCTGTATCACATTTAAACTAGGGCAATCCCAGGCACAGTTTTCCCCCAAGTGGTGTTTAAGCTTCCAGGAAGAAGTGTACTTTGGCATCCCATGTTTTGGACAGTGGACATGTTACGGCTGAAATCCCAGCTGCTTCTCTCATGCTAAATCTGTGTGGTTTCTTCATATAACCACTAACTTATTGCTTTCCATGTCCATAATTCCTCACTTCTAATTAGTGTCTAAGGTCTGTCTCAGGATCTCTTTGGGTCTGACACACAGGCTGTCCCATCTGATGACCTCAGAGGAAGCACCTTATGGCCAGAACTGAGTTTCAAGACTCCTGACCTGACTCCAAGACAGTATGAAGGCACAGTGCAGTCCAGATATCCAAGCAATGGGCTTGGCTCTGAAAGATCTCATTTCACTTTTTGCTATGCTATGAACTGCTTTTATTCCTGTGCAAAACTTTGAAAGATGAATGCTTAGATGTCTAAAGACAGATTGGTGCCTAGAGGTAAGTATGCATGTAATTCCTTCCCATTTCTTTAAAAGTTTTGTCAATAATTTCTCAGCTCACCATCTGCAAACTATGCAATACTGTACAGTCTTGTGCAAATAGCGAGTAAATGTACCAAGAAGCCATAAAAGTATCTGAAGGAGAGTGAAATTAAGCCCTTGTCTGAGGACCACTGATGAGTAAATACTTCAACTGATACAAATATTTGGCTCAGATGCCACCAGCACAAATTTTTCTAGCATGGTTCTGTACTAAAGAGTGTAGCAATGTGTGAATAGAAGGCATGGCAACATTGTTACGGCAATGGGCTTCATCAAATAATGACAAATGTAATTATCATAGCAGAAAGTTTTTCTAGGAATGCTTTGTATAGTAAGTTACGGAATAAAGTCAGTGCCTTATTAAAACACTAATTTTCAACATTTGTATGCTCTGTTGATTATAAGGTGAAGATTTTGACTCCAAGTGGGAAGGACTGATTTCTTAAACTAAGGATTGCAACCCATTCTGCCTCTTGCTCCCCATCCTGTGACTGAGATCGTACTGCAAAACCAGGGTTTGATTAGGTACTTTTCCACTCTGTATCAGGGTATTATTAGACTCTCAAAAGCATTCAAAACAACTCAGGAATTTTTATAGCAGTCTCTCATCTCTAACAAATTAAAAATAAAAAAAAAAGAGTTGGATATTCAGATTCGTGCACACAGGACCGTGAATGCAGGTGTACTCTGCAAGCCTCTGAAAGCATATTGGAAAGATGTAAAGATAAAAAAAAAAATTAAAAAAAAACCCAAACAACAAGCAAGCATATTTTTTTACATAGTTCTAACAAGGCTGAGAGGCTCCTGTCCCTCTAAGCACTGTTCAATATAGCACTGAGTTACAGAAGCTCAGTTCAACTCTTGTGATATGTCCATGTCTTCAATTTGGATCTAGGACTAGGATTACAGTAAGTGAAGTGGGAAGCTACCACTGCAGAGTGAAAGAAGGTGGGCAGGGATGGCAGTCTGCAGCAAGTCCACAAAAGACTTTGAATATCAGCCCACAAGCCTTGGACTCTCTCTTCAGTGTGGGCTTCAAACACAGCAGTGTACACTGCCTCTGGTAACTTGTACAAGTGGACAGAAATATTTTGTCCTAAATGAAGCTTATTTAAAATCAAGAATTTGATCACTATCTCAAATATAATTATTCCCTGTTAGAACAACACACTGTATCTCATGTTTGGGGAATATGAGAGATACGTATGAATGGCTTGAGTGCTGCATAACTCATAAACAGACCAGATTGTATACAAAGGTTAGGATCATAGGAAACATCTCTAAAACTTCTGCTCTTTAAGCTTTACTCTACTTTTCTGTGGCTTTGTCAAAAAAATAGAATAAAATCTAAAACCCAACCAACCAACCCCAAATTGCAATTTCTTAGCTTGAGAGCGCAGCTTAGGTCTGCATGTGCACAGCTCCAAGAAGCAGAATATCCTATGCAATTAGGAGCACTCATCTGCTGCCACAAAACCTGCTTTTCTGATGGCATAATATCCCTCTCTGAAAGGTGTTCTAGGCAAGTATTTCTGTCATGCCTGTGTGGGAAAGACATCACAAAATGGGGTGTGGTTTCATGTGGTTTCATGAGCTATGTATGGGAGGTGTTTATCTGGCATCACAGCTGAGCTTCTGGGACAGATGGAACAGGGAGAAGAAATTATTGGGTTCACCCTTTCACACTTTCATCCCATTTAATATTGTGTAACAAACCATCTCAGGAATGCTGTCAGCATGGGGCTACACAAGCCATGTTCCATTTAGTCATGTCTTTCAGTTCAGCTAACAAAGCTGAGGCAAAAATCTAATCCTTGGAGCTACTACCTGGCATTTCATAGAAGACTGATAAATTTAAAGTAGATGCTAAAAAGCTTCTACTTTTGAATTTGACAGGGACAGGAATGCTCTGTTGAAGTACAAAATTAATCTGAGAATTGAAAGTAAGGAATGGGCAAACACAAGTGAAAACACGCTCAATTTTAAAAAGGGAAAAAAGGCAGACCTGAGGAAGTACAGACCAGTCATGAAGCAGATCCTCTTGGAAACTATGCTAAGACACATGGAAAATACAGATGTGATTGGCAACAGCTAACATGGCTTCACTAAGGGCAAATCATGCCTGAAAATTTTGGTGGCCTTATATGATGGGGCCACAGCACTGATGGATAAGGGAAGCATGACTGATGTCATCTACCTGGACTTCTGAAAGGCAGCTGACACTGTCCCACATAACATCCTTGTCTCTAAACTGGAGAGGCATGGATTTGATGGATGGACCACTCAGTGGATGAGGAGCTGGCTGAATGGTTGCACTCCAAGAGTTGCAGTCAACAGCTCAATGTCCAAGTGGAGACCAGTGACAACCGGCATTCCTCAGAAATCAGTACTGGGACCAGCCCTGTTTAACATCTTTGCCAACAACATGGACAGTGGGATTGAGTGCACCCTCAGCAAATTTTCTGGTGACACCAAGCAGTGTAGTGCAGTTGACACGCTGGAGAGAAGGAATGCCATCCAGAGGGACCTTGACAGGCTGGAGGTGGGCCCGTGTGAAACTTATGAAGTTCAGCAAGGCCAAGTGCAGGGTCCTGTAGCTGGGTCATGGCAATGTCAAGCACAGATACAGGCTGGGTGGAGACTGGATTGAGAGCGGCCCTGGGGAGAAGGACGTGGGAGTGTTGACTGATGAGAAATTCAACATGAGCTGGCAGTGTGCACTCACAGCCCAGAAATGCTGGGCTGCATCAAAAGGAGTGTGACCAGCAGGTTGAAGGAGGTGATTCTCCCTCTCTGCTTGACCTCTCTTACTCTTGTAAGACCCCATCTCAAATACTGTGTTCAGCTCTGTGACCCCAAACATAAGAAGGATGTGGTGCTGTTGGAGAGAGTCCAGATGAGGGCCACGGAGGTGATCAGAGGGCTGAAGCACCTCTCCTATGGAGACATGCTAAAAGAACTGAGCTTGTTCAGCCTGGAGAAGGTTCCAGGGAGACATTAGAGCAGCCTTCCAGTACCTAAATGAGGCCCACAAAAAAGCTGGAGAGGAACTTTTTACGAGGGCATGTAGTGAACTGAGAGTGGGTGGATTTAGATTAGATATCAGGAAAATCTCTTCACAATGACAGGGGTGAAGCACTGGCACAGGTGGCCCAGAGAAGTAGTGGCTGACTCCACACCTAGCAGGATTCAAGGCCAGGTTGGCTGGGGCTTTGAGCAACCTAGTGTAGTGGAAAGTGTTCCCACCTGTGGCAAAGGGGTTAGAACTAGATGATCTTCTAAGGTACCTTCCAAACCCGACTATTCTATGATTGTGTCAAGCCACTCTATCCTGCAAAAAAACCCACAGAATAACTCCTCCCGCTCAGTCAGTATAGACCCCAGCAGTTTTTCAGGAAGTCACATTCTGCACAAAATACTGTTTTTCTAGTGTATAGACTAAGTCTTGTTACTCTGATTTAATAATTCTTTGAGGCCAGCTTTTCAGTACGTTGTTTCTCCTTGACATTTTCACCCTGCAGCTGTCTCAGAACGGGCAATCACATCACCCTCAGACCTGATTTCACCAGGCATGCTTCCGCTTCTCACTTAAGGGCTCATTTCATATAGGCAAGAGTAGTTGTTAAAAGTCATATGATTTCAATGGAGCTTCAGTAGAGAGGTATATAAATTTGTGGGCCTGTGATTTGTACTGTGGTTGTTATATCATGTTTCAGATAATGTGTTTGCCAGTCACTGGGATGGATTCTATTACCCAGTTTAAATGGAAGACAAATTTTCATCCCTAAGTGCAAAAGATTTGGAAACACTTGAGTTGCATAGGGGTTTCAAAGCTCCAGCAAATTTCTTAAGTTATTTCTGTCATACTTGCTACCTCTCACCTACAAATGAGTTCTGGGTGTGATTACTCAAAAGGGCTGCATTTATCCCACTTCCTCACCACATTCCCACCCCCACCTCCATAAGACAGGTATGCTGACACGTATTTTTGGTCACTGAGTGGCATCCTTTAAGAATGTGGCACAGGCTCCTGCAAAGTGTACTAACCATGGCACAGCATGATCAGTAATGAGAGGAACATTGGATCAGTCAATATCAGAGTAAAAGCAACAGCAAATAGTACCTCATATCCTGTGATTGCTATCTGGTGCATGGCATCATTTACTGATTTGATGATGTCAAGCATTGTGGCTAGGGCTTCTTCCAATTCGGCAGTACCCTCTGAATTCTTGCTACATTTCAGCATTTCCTAATTAGAAAAAGACATCAAAACTACTTGAAAACTTCTTATACAAGATACCACCATATGACAATCATCCCTTGAAATTTATGCTCTCTAGACAAGTAGCAGAGCTATAGGAAAAACAGACACCAAAAAAACCCCAGGGCTTTCACTAAGATTGGCACTGAGGACATACATTTTGACCTTTTGGACATTTTCAAGTTTTACAGGTTTGTTTAAGGTGAGACACAACCATTCTGACATATTTACAATGAGTTTTTTTGACATCACAGAATTGCATCCAGGTTTTTTTTACTCCACATCTGTTACAAAGGAAACTCAGTGATTTCAGGTGTTGAAGAATTCATTATTTCCCTTTGCAATTTGTTCCACACAGTACTTCTTACAGCTGTGAAAAATATAAATTAATTTCTAGTCTGAATTTGGTGTATTTGACATTCCACTAATTAGGTCTTAACTCCACACATGTTTTGTACAGTCTTTGGAAAACATGAGTCTCAAAGCATCTGGACTATTTCAAGACTACAACACAGAATTTGAAACCACAGCTAATCAGAATTCCTACCACAAAACAGAAATAGTAAGATGACTGAAACCAAAAGTATCAAGATAGCTAATCATATATAGTGACCTGTAATTTTGCTGCTTGGAATCTACTACATCCATTATTCAGCTGAAATAATGTTTATTGGTTTTTAATGAGACAATAGTCCCATAATTCATAATCAAATAATCACCTTATTCATCATTATTTACTCATCTACCATTATCTACCATTATTTACCATCTACCAGTGGAATGAAAGAAGTGTTTGGCTGGATACAGTTTTCACTTCAGAAATGCAAGCCATGAAGAAACCAATTCTTGTAATAATAGCAGCTCACTAAGAACTGTACAGTTAGTGAGTTTCATTTTGTTTCCTTATGCTGACTACATTGTGAACAGAAACCATACTCCAGAAATATACCTAGAAATGAATCAAGACTCAAAGAACTTTAGTAATCTGTATTATAGTATGAATGAGACCCCTTCATCAGGGAGGCCATTGACATGGTTTTCATTCAGGCATATTATTTTCAGACACATTTTGAGTTTGGAAATAATGTAATCCAAAAGTCGAGGCACTTATGTTTACATAAAACAGGACTGCAAAAAGGTAGTTCTTGCAAACCCCAAACTGCAGCAGTGTCTCCTCAAGTGCTTGGGTGATCAGGGCTTAGAAGGTAAAAGCATAATGCATTCTTGTAGCACCTGTTGCACAGTTTCTAGAATGAGGATGGATCCCTGCTCTCTATATAGTGGGCATGCTGCTTTACAATATTAGTTAAACTTGTTGAAACCGTAGTGTTGTAATAATCATGACTCAGAATTTGCCCATCACTCAAGTCACACAGCGTCTTAAGCACTTGTTTGTTACTGTTTTCAGGCTCCCGTTTTCCTACACTTTTAAATGCTGCTGCTGCCAGGGAAAGAGTACACCATCTTCATAGACTTCATAATCCCTGACAAAGTAAATGTCTGTGCCAGTGTGTTGTTGCTAAGTACAAAACTGGTCTGACAAGCCTCAACCCCAATAGCTGCAACCTGCTTTGCCTGAGAATTTTACCCCTTGATCTGATCTCGGATTTATTTACAGTCATATTTCAAATTAAAAGTAGAATGTGGTTTACTCTTGTTCTCCTAAATATCTTGAAATTCTCTCCCTTGTCACAGAAGAGTTTCAAGAAATTAGACAAATTTACTTCTGGATTACACTGATGTAAATTTACTGAAATCAATGAAGTTGCATTCTTGCTAATCTCTTCTTTCAATATTTGGATTCTACAGTTTTATGTCAATAAGCAGGTCACAGAAATACTGCACAAGTGAATGGTCTGCCAGATTCTCACATGGTTTAAACTGACACAATCTGACCAGTGCCTTGGTAGTTACTAGCTATTAGCAAATAAAATTGCAGCCTAATATTCTCACTGCAGATTTCGTGCTAAATTTCATGACAGTACACAACACTACATTAAATCCAGAGGCTTGAGAATTGCCTGCAATTCACCTTCATGGCCTTCCCATAAGGAAAGTCAACAAACATTATTTTGAAGAACTGAGGAAGACAGAAATTTAAGCCACCATCCCCAAAAAATGTTATTGGTTTGAGAGCACATTATTTCAAGCATGGACCACTCACAGTTGCAACCAAATCAAGATGGAAGTTCACATATTTATCCTGTGGAAAAATTACAGGCTATTTGTTCCTAGCTGGGTCTTTAAAAAACAGAAGCATCAAGAGGGTAGGGCATCTTCTGAAAGGTTTGGGCTACAATCATGGTAAAATATCAGGTTCAGAGAGCTGAGTTTTGTTAAACATGAACAAATGTCAGAGACAGGATTTAATGCATCAGCTCCTGTTTTGAAACTGTAAAACCATATACTAATACAATAAAACCAAATTCAAAGACAAATAATAACTAAGTAAATAAAATACTATATAAAATATCTTGCTTTAGATATATATAGCAGTACATATATATATGACAATACACTGCTATTGCTTAGGATGTAAGTATAGCTAATAGCAGTTCTGATTCTGAAAGGGAAGTCCTTTCTTTGACTGTTACCATTTTACAACACAGCATTACAAAGTATTTCTTGAAGAAGTAATAGAGTATTTCCTGGTGATATGCTGATAGGCAATTCTGTAAGTAAAACAATCTATGCTTTGAATTCTTAGCACTCTCATGGCAAACTTACCTTTAACAGCAACTGGTACTTGGTGATTCTCTGGACTGGCTTTAAGAGATAAGCATCTAGAGAGAGTTTATGATCCAATTTACGCTGACATTCCTGTAAGAGACAATACGGAAGAAAAGTACAATTGTGTCTTGAAACACAGGCAAGACACCAAGATCAGTACCATTTTCTAATTTGAAGATTGTACGTCTGTGAATTAATTGAAAGATAAATTTGTTCCATCTTCATAGGAGGTTCCAGGTTACCTATGCCAGTGAAAACATATCCGAACAAGAGCAAATATCTAGGTTCAATTTAGTTTCTAATCTGGTATGCACTGTTTAGGAGCTTGCAATTATCTGGGGTTTGCAAAGAAGCCAGCAGTTCTTTGGCTTGGGTATAGCCTGAAGAGTCAGGCTCCTGTCCAGGAAATCTACCTACCTAGGAAATCCTGCCTACCTAGTCTCTTGCAGAGAACACCTTGACACGTACTGAGCACTTGCCATCAGAATAAGAAGGATGCAGAAAAGTCTGTTTATTGCTCTAAGTTTTCAAAAGAAAGAAGGAAAAGAAGGAAAACAAGCTTTGATGGTCTTGCACTGCTAGTCTGCAATGAAACTAAACTCCACCTGAAAAAAGATGCTGTCTCCACACTGCCTCCAGAGAGCTTCAGACCTTGGCTTGTTCTGACAGTATTTTTCATATATTTGGAGGTCCTCTTTCTGCAAGACAAGGAGAGTTTAAAAGCAAGGTAAGAAAAAATGATCCACAGAGCATCTGCCTTGAGTCACACTTTTTCTTACCTTCCATTCTAACACATGAAGTAATTAATACATAGGGATAACTCTGTATGTAAAAATACACTGCAGCTACCAAACTTGCTTTTTACTCCTGTAAAGTTTAATACACCTGAAAAAAAAAGACTTTTCTCACTTTTTGCACAAAGCAAGTTGATTGCAGACTGGAAGACACATCATATAATTGCAAAACTGCTATATTCCAGGGAGGGGAATAGATGGTGTGAAAACGAACAAACAAACAAACAAAGCATTAGAAATGTAAATTTTGTTAACAGTTCTGGCATAGGCTGGTAATTGCTAAAAATGTTCCCTACTCTAGCTAAGGTTCACATGTTTGAAACACTTTGAAAAGAGTGTTGGCTCTCCAGTGATACAAGATTGAATTAAAAAGTAGCAAGTTTGTCTTGTTGATGTACCAGGCCGGGCAGGGAGTAAGCAAACCCTGTCCTATTCAAGCTAGAAGTGGGTGGATTCACTTGATCTCTGTTTACCTATGACTACACTCCAAATGCTCTCCAGTCCATGGCAAAAATCTTACTGACTTCAGTGGAAAAAAA
>NDXB01014132.1:0-10844 GCA_002631895.1 Agapornis roseicollis
AAGAGCAGAGGGGCAGGATCACCTCCTTTGACCTGCTGGTCACACTCCTTTTGATGCAGCCCAGAATACGGCTGGCTTTCTGGGCTGCAAGCACACACTGTCGGCTCATCATGGGATGTACTGCCAAAACTGCAACAACTATCTGTCTATCCGAGGTACTTTTGTGGCTCTCAGAACCACAGTATATCTGCATATCACAAACTGTAACTGTTTTTTTCCTTTCCATACAGCTGTGAGACTGAGAAGCAGTCAGTGAGACCTGTATCAGAACTAGGAGAAGCTGGCAGCTTGGGAAATAAAATGTGTGGTCCCAGTGCCACTACCCTTTCCCTATGTCCTCACCACAAAGGAATTTCCAACCTGGAGGCTGGAAAGAGCTATAACATATCCTATCCAGATCCAAAATATGCAGGGGTGAAGGATCTCAAGGTGCACTGCTGAACACATTTCTTCAGCTGCCTGGAACTAGCCAGCAAGACTTAAATCATTTGGAAGTCCAAATGCCGCTGATTTCAATAAAGTTGTTTTTAACTGTACCTATGAACCCAGGCTGAAAGACAAATCTGTGCTCTTAAATTGCAGCCAGATCTGATCATAATGTAAAATAGCTTACTCAGGATAGCTACAAATCAAGCCAGTTTGAGTACAATGGCCTGCATAAGCTGTGGGACTGACCAAGACTACAGAGGACACTACAGACAAGAAAAGGCATTTCTCCTCCACAAAGTCCAAGGCAGATTCTGCAACTTTTACGCTATTTTACCTTTTAGATATAATTTCTGTCTTGGGTGGGAGTATCTAGGAGTCAGAATTTTGGTTTCAAAATACCCTTTTCCCATCTTGATGATAATTGACTGGACAAGTTGTCATGCAACTTCTGGAAATAAAGTGGTTGCCACAGATTAAGTAGTTTTTCATTTCAGGAGTAGATTTTACACAAGTAACTGTCAAACTGAGTCCATATTATAGGAATGAGCATCCTGTAACCTTTGTCTTGGTTGTAGAGATGCCAGGAATTGGAATGGGACTACCTCTGCGTCTTCAGTGGGTCTGACAGGCACAAGGAAATGGGGTCACTGATGTCTTCTCAGTAGATCTTGGAACTCTAGGCAAGCCATCACCTGTAGTGGAGAAGGGACAGAAAGAACTAATGTTTTAAAAAATATTTTGAAGCTGTAAAAATAATCTGCATTTTGAAAGAGAATTAAAGATCAATTAAATGCTAAGCATGTTCTTTTCAGGTGTTTTTCCTAAAGAAAATAGCTGTGTGTTTGCTTCCTGGCAAAGAACTGTGGCCTTCCTGGTTCTTCTGTAACAAATGTCAGCACTGTCATTATTTTGCTAAGCAGACGCACTTGGCGAACAAGACAAAGGTAGAAGCTGAGGAAATGGCTGGTTGAACAAAGCCATCCTTTCTTTTCCCTCAGTTAGACAGCACTTAAAAGAAACAGAGGTGTAAGCTAGTTTTCTTTTCAGCATGAGGCTGGAGAACACACAAGATCTTTAAATGCAGGTCAGCACCTTAGCCAGTGAGGAAGAAGTAATTAAATTACATTTGTCCAGGCTGGTTGTTAAGTTGTCCTGGGTGGCTGAACAATAGGCTTTTCTGAGCCTGGAGAAAATACATGTTTTTCCAATTAGATGAAGCAACAAGAAGAGAAAGAGGTATAGGAAGAATGCTTTAAATGACAAGAGCTACAGAGACAGAAATTCTCATGTTTGTATTGCTAAGACAGCATAAAAGGAATTTAAGAAGACTGTGAAGAAAGAAAGAGGATGCAAGTAAGGCAGAAGAAATTCAGAGGCATGTGTATCAACAATGTATAAAAAGACCAAAATTTTCTTATTATCTTTGTATTATACTTTCTCAGTCTGCAGTGGAGTTACATAAATATAATACCAAGAGCTGCAGTACTACTAAGAGTATGGAGAGCCTGCAAGCAGCTCCTAGTCAATCTGCCCCTGCTTCAGGCATTCCCCAGCTTCAGCCTCTCAGGCTCCAGTACACGCAAGGCTCAGTATCACAATCTGGAGAAACATTGGTTTGAAAGGTAGTAATTTGAGATTTATGTTCTCCACCAAAGAACATGGTCTTCCAGGACACAAAAATCTTCAAAACTTCTATTGAGCTGATTTAAAAATGAACATTTTCTTTTACTTTTTGGAATGAAGACTCACAATTTATGTTATTGTAACAGTTTTCACAATATGTTGCTCTGAAAACCTTATGTTGTTTTTTGTGATGTTACTAATTTTCGTTTGTGTCTTTTTAAGCATCCCATTACTGGTATCCTATGACACTGTGAGCGATCATTCACATGTCTGCATGTCTGTGCAAATCAAGATCAGTGTCAAAGGGAGCAATAACCCTCTGGAACACAAACTTCATACAGAAGGCTTTCTATTTATATGTAGTCTTTTGTCCCACTACTTTACTTCAAGTCTCCTCTCTTCCAAATAGGAACAACTGCTGCTTTGATAGCATTTAGGATCCAATATGACAAATAAGTGTTTGCAATAAATATTCTTATTCATACAAAATGATTCGCTCCTGTCCAAGAGGCTCTTCCCAGACACATGAGGGTGGCCTTTGGATTGAAAACAGCATAATTTGTGTCAAAAAGTCATCAGGGAAACAAAAGAAAACTACAAGAAAATGAACATGATGTGGCAAATCCAAAACACAGCCCTGTCTTCCTTTTAGTAGCTATCTGAGCTGGGGATAGTTGTAATTACCTAGTTTAATGTCAACATAAGGTCAGCGGTGAGTTGGGGTGTTCTGCAGTTTTCTGTTAATAGAAAATTGACATAGATCCAGAATATATTTTAAATTAGTCATGGACTTAACACTCCTACTTATGGTAAGAGAAAGCCAAGAATATGATATATTTCAATCTTTATGCCTCTGATAGATTTCCTGTCTTCTTCTGTATTCTTTTCTTATTACTATTAATTTCAATTTAATTGGAAAGGACTGGTCTCTTTTGCTTTAAGCACCATATACATTAATTAAAGTATAGAAAGAAAGATTAAAAACTAATTCAACATTTTTTTTTTTTATTATTAGACCAAATATATGAGTCCAGTAGGTCATCTTAAAACATTCCTCAAAAATACCCTTCACAGCAACTATGAATATAGCTTTTTGTCCTCTCCAGAGCAAAGACCAAAGTAGAAGGCCAAACAGATTAAGAAATAGAATCTGAAAAGGAGATCAGAGCACCCTGTTTTAGTCTATGTTAGGGAAGAGATCAGTTACAATTGTTGCCATGTACCAAGAACTACAATTGCAACTAAACAAGCAAATACAATATAATAACAAGTATATGAAATAATGATATGCCATTATAATGCTGTGTCCAAATCAGATCCTGTAGTCTCAAAAAAGTTATTAAAAATTACATGTTCAAAGGCAGGTTGAAAATCATTAACAGCACAGAGGTCACTTACGTAAAATCAGAGTGAAAAGACTGGAATTGTTGACTTTGCAAATTAGAAGACCTAGGAAGCCTACATAAAAGCATATAAAATAATGAATTGCTCAAAAAGGCAGATTGCTGGCTCTGTTCTGCTTTGCCAAGGAGACATTCAATGAAAATGAAAGATAATCAATTCAAAGCTGATAAAAAGTAATCATTTTCACCCAGTGCATGATAAGACTGTGGAACTCACAAAGAAGTCTTGAGATCAATAGTCTAGTAAAACCCAAAGAAGAACTTGCTTTCTTATTGGCAACAAAAATATCCCTCTTTTTAACAGCAATGTAAAAAAAGTATGCTGGAAGGAATAAACATTCCAAGGTTTAAATCAAGTTCTGGTGATTGTGGACTTCCTTGGACACATCACCTACAACATTCCCACATGCTCGCTGGCTCCTGCCAAAGACAAAAATGGCCTGAATGGACCATAATTCTGATCCAGTATGACAGTTCCTTATATTCTCATCTTTTCATAAATAAGCTTCAAGGACATGCCTGCATATACATGCCTCTGTAGGTCTTTATCAAATGTGCACTGTGGTTACTTGTTAACTAGCAGGTCAGTATTTTGGGGAGCAGTTTCCATGGCATGGCCTTCAAAACAGATTTTCCTGTAATGCTTCTTTCTTCTTTCTTTACACATCAGGCTGCAGTACCTAATGAAGGCAGAAGCTTATGTATTGTCAAATAGTTCACAGAGTGGATTTTCTATCTATTCTTTTTCTCGTGATAGATAGCACAACTCTCCTTCCTCTCATTTGCAAAGATTTTTCTCAAATGAACTATGAATAATTAAAATCTAACTCCATTTGTTCTTTTTTTCTTAATTGAAGAAATTAAAGATGTATGTAGTGTGACTTCAAGGACTGCATATGAAAAGACATACATTATTTTATTCAAGTATAGCACTTTAAATGGTACAGCACATATTTTTTTACTAATTCATGCCTCATTCAAGTTAAATATTTGCACTATATGTGGCAAATTAAGCTAATAAAAGCAATTTTATTAAACACTAGTGTTTTTATCACATCTGCAAAGTCTAATTTTTCCACCCTTGTGCTCACTGAGCAGTCACAGTTCCTGTTCTGCATTTTCTTCTCCCTTTTTTTTTCAACCCCTAAGTTGAGTTATTGCATTTATATTATTAATAAGACTGTCCATAGCTAAATGACTGAAGTATAGATTCATTATGGACATAAGCCCTCTTGCTGCAGGGCACAAGCATATCACTGGCTGTTTGGGGTTAAGAAGAAATCTTCCCAAAGGTCTGGTGATACAGTTATTCATTAGGAGATTAGTTGCACCCTTCCTTAGACGTACATCATTACGATGACTTTTTGAGACTGGATACAGGAACAGACTAATAATTTAATGGGTTCTGTGCTGCTGTTCCTCTGATCCTAATATGTCATTGCTAGAAAACTTACTGAAGATCATTATTGGAGGCTAAAGAATAGGCAAAACCTAGCAGCAAATATTTTTCATATGGATCACTTGTTAACTAATTCCATCTATGGCTAATGAATAGATGATAGACCAGTAGATCATTAGATCATTGTATGAAACTATTTACAATGCACTCTTAAAGACCTTTCTTTCTTTTTCTTTTCACAGACATGCAGGTGTTAGAATTTTGCATCTCATTCTATTTCAGTAGTGTCCTACCTACACCCATTTTTAAGCCATCCAGATAGTTATTGTGTCTTCAGTTAATTATACATGATAAAACATAGAAGGATGAGGAGAAGTTATTTGGTGAATAAACAATTTAATTGTGTCTCAATGCCAAAATCCCTTCCATCAGACCATTTGTAGTTCCTCCTTCTCTTCTGAAACATAACACTGCTACAAAACCATTCCTTATGGCATAAAATCCCTATC
Organism: Agapornis roseicollis; assembly: GCA_002631895.1. Taxonomy (NCBI): domain Eukaryota; kingdom Metazoa; phylum Chordata; class Aves; order Psittaciformes; family Psittacidae; genus Agapornis; species Agapornis roseicollis. The sequence continues at coordinate 5,364 of NDXB01014132.1, forward strand.
AGTTTTTCAAAGACAGCTATGGACCTTTTTTCTCCACTTTGCTTGACAGTTAAGGTGGTGAAAGATGACTTGGGCTGCAGTTAGCTCAGCACTACTTAGTGCTGACCAACAGCAGCATGGGGAATCACCAGTTGGCCATTGCCAAACAGAACAAATAAGGACTGAACTGTCCTTGACATGACTCCAGCTGGAATAAGTCTCATCTACTGAGCCTCCAACTTTCACAAAACTTGTGAGAACACAATATCTTTAAAACCTTTACTCCTCTGTCAAATAGAGCTGAAATTGGCCCCCAGGTTCAGGAGCTATAAGGAGGGAACTGACAGTATGACGCCATAAGCATTGTTTCCTTAGGAAACCTGGCTAAAAATATCAAACTTTAAAAGCAAGAAAATGAAGAGCAAAAAACATCATAAATTCTACAGTGCTCCCATGATAAACCAAAGGACATTATCCTTGCCAAGCGCAATGGAATGAGATTTCACCAACACATAACAGCCTGTGAAGTGCTGACTGTTTGTTGAAGTCAATGGTGCAATAAGAATGTGACACACTACAGAATTAGCAACAGACTTAAATAGTCACTGCTCACAATTAGATGTTGGAAGCTAACATGTCATAAATCAGTGTCTGCCTGATCTCACAGGGATTATTGTTCTGTGACCCAGTGTCTCCCATTACAGGTAGAAAATGCTGGTTTATAGCTACCCTTTAACACTGGCCTTAAACAATTGAAGTCTTTGGTGATGTTCACCTGGTATGAATTCAAAACACCTTCCTGGAGGTGTCCAAGATAGAAGGCTGGTCATTCTAGCCTGTCATTACAGGTGCTGGAGAAAGACTGGATTTTCTGAAGAGCATCTCAAATCAGCTGCTGCGCTGATTTGTCCTCTGAAGGATTTTCTAACTCTCTCTTGACCAGCAAAAGAGGCTTATGACACTCTTCTCCTAACTTAAGCTCCAAAAATTGATGTCTATAGTTATGTAGGAACACCACCACCCTTTAAAATGCTTGCAGAAAGACTGTTTTTTTGTTAACTTTTTTGCTTTCCATTTCTTCTGTTCTTGAATGGCGAAGCAAAACCTCTTAACTTGTTTATTTTCATTTTGAACACCAGCATCATATATTCTCTTGCACTAGTCTATGGAACGGGTATATTAGTTGATCACAGCTCCCTTCTGCTGGCTCTGAGAAAACAGAGCTTAAGCAATGCTGATCCATGCTCCATGAAACATGAGGTCTCTCTCAGGCTCAGCCTGTATTTGTTGCAGTTTTGATGAAACAACTAAATGTTGGGCAACTAAGAGCAAGGGCAAGAGCAGTTAACTTTAACTAATTGTTTCTAGTCTTTCTGCACTAAAACGCTTAGGGCCTAATGTGGTTTCTGTGAAAGTGGTAGTTTAAATAAAGTATTGAGACCCAGAAGAGTGTATCTTAGCAGTCTAAAGTAATTGAAAGGCACAGTCATTTAAAAACATTTTGTGTCTGAACTAGGGGTTTGTATCAATTAAAGGGCAAGAATAATACAATCTGCTGTAGGCTGTCTTGTAGGGTAATTATTGATGTATAATGGAGGAGGCAAGCTAGCTGGGTTTCTAGGTGTTATGCAGTTTCAGTTCCCTCAGCAAAGCCTAAACAGTGCTCAATACCAACGTGTGCATACTTTCAAAATGGTATCATGCATATGCTTAAAACCTGGTCAACAATGTATTAATTTTCAGGCAAGCTATCTTGTACCAACAAGGGTTCAACAAAGTGGGAAATTATATTCATAGACTCACAGAGGGCTAAACTGGAGGAGGGACAGCAAGACAATTCACTGCCAAGGGAGAGAATGGGAAATGGGCTGTTTCAGAGGCCACAACCTTTTCCCCATTTCCCTCCAGCACAACCATTTCAGCTCCATTATTTTGAACAACTTGCTTCCCCTCAGGCACTTGCAATACTCAAGTCTGCAGGAGGTGCAGAACCATGACCTAATCCATCACCTCAGCATGTCCACAGGGAAGTCACTCTTCCAATGAAGTTGCTCTCTACAATGCACAGAATCAGAATCATAGGATAGTTCGGGTTGGAAAGGACATTAAAATCATCTAGTTCCATCTCCCCTGCCATGGACAGAGACAACTCACACTAAACCATGTCACCCTAGGCTCTGTCCAATCTGGCCTTAAACACCACCAGGGATGGAGCATTCACAACTTCCCTGGGCAATCCATTCCAGTGTCTCACTACCCTTACAGTAAAGAACTTACTCTTTATTATCCAATCTAAACTTCCCCTGTTTAAGTTTGAACCTGTTACCCCTTGTCCTATCACCACAGTCCCAAATGAAGAATCCCTCCCCAGCATCCTTATAGGCCCCTTCAGATACTGGAAAGTTGCTATGAGATCTATGAGATGATGCTTACCCCACACCAGAAAATGGGAGGAACACTGCACATGTTGCACTAGTTGCCATGAATTAATGTGTACAGGGGAAAAAAAAGATGAGTGCCCCCCTTTTTGCCTCCATACTATTGAACAGTTCAGGTTAGGACAAACCAGGCTGACAGCCGCACTGAGGAAAATCCACAGCCATGTCTGTGCTTTTAGACCAGAAACATTCTCAGAAACCATGCTTCAGATGTAATAAAAAATTTCAAAAGCCCAGCAGGTACCAGTAGAATGTAGGTAAATTTAGGAATTTCTACCACCCATTAAATCCCTTACTTGGAAATGAAAAACAAGCAGGATTCTCATTTATGGAAAGGTCCTTTTACATTGCAGAAAGGTATGAATCGGAATCAAATATATTGCGTTGTATATATACAGCTAATACATCTTTGCATGTGTGCAGATATCTTGTGTGAAAGGAAGCACTCCAATATTTGTTCAGTATTTCGTCTCCCAATATAATTTCGGTATGTAAAACAAATGTTACTTATACAGCATGCTCTTGTAAGTCATACAGATGTAGTTTGTTCCATCAGGAAGGATTTATTAGACCCAAATCCTAGCCATCTTGTTTCTTTTTCTTGTATGTTGCAGTGTTCCGTAAGACAATTGAGTCTGAGAACTGGAAAACACCCTAGCATGCAAATCTACATATAAAGCATACCTTTTAATTTATTGTTTAGATATTAGGTGCTGTGACAAGATAAGTCATATGATGCGTAATTGGCCCAGTGAGGATTTATTGATGTGTATAATGTATACACTTTTATTAAAGTACAAGAAGAAAATTACTTTGTCAATCATTTCTAAGATAAAAAGGGCCTGGTGAAAGCATTAATTCTTCTGCTGTCACTTTTGGCACTGTAGTCCTTTCTATGCACAACTACACTTTTAAAAATATTGCTACTGTGCTTTAGTCATAAATAATAGAGAAGTTTTCTGGTTTCTGATTTGATGTAAAAAATGGTCAGATATGTTCACACATGCAGGCACATGCGCACACATCAAGCAGCCAATATCTGAGTTAATAATTTATAATTAAAAATCCAAATAGATAAAACAAAACATGGGAATGACATTGGTGTCCCTGTTTTGTCAGAGGAGAGGTAAACTCCAGCTATAGATATAATCTACCCAAGGCAATATGCATATTTGCATCTATGTTGATGTTTTTCCACTTTGCTGAAAATAAAACCAGTATAATGATCATAGGAAATAAAATAATTTTATTTGCTTTGCTTATATTTCAGCCTTATCCACAACATTATCTTGCTTACAAACACCTCAGGAAAAGTAAGGTCTTTCCTCTTGGAGAGTAAATCTGCTGTGCAAACCCTTTCAGTTCCACCCATCACTGCAAGCAACAAGATTGACTCCCTCTGCTACTGCCTCCTTGTTTCACCACCTGTGTCAGCTTCCACTTGATTGTATTCTGTTCTTGGGACTCACAACAAATTTTGTCACAAACCATCCACAAGATAGATTCACAAAACAAAGCAGAAAAGGTTCTGCCTTTCATCATACATTAAACAGATTAGCATGGAATTTGACTGGAATATCTGCTGGGATTTTTGTAAAGGAAAAATTACACTAACTTGTCCTTAGGCAAAGCTAGAGTCCACCTCTGGCTCCATAAGCTTTTATGTGCAAACACTTTATAGTTAAAAAAGTTTACGAAGTACTAATTTATACCACCCAATCCATCCTGGGCCTCAACCTCCTTGGAACTCAAAACTACTTCTCCTTAAACTAGATGAACATCCATTTGGACTGCTCAAAGAATTTCAAATATAACAACACTTATTTGAGCTGGCATTTCAATAATATAAGGAACTGAGGATTCCTAGGATAGCAATTCTTTGGGTCACTTCCCAGACATGTTATTTACGTATGCATACACGATCAGTTGTAGATCTATATCAAGCCTGGGGAAGGGCTGTGCAGAATGTGCTAAGCCACTTAGTAGCCAAGTACCATCCCAGTCTTTTATTTATTGGCCACCCATTTCGTAGTCCATTCACTCAGAGCCTGAACTAAGCCGTATTGGGAGGCTGTGAGCCCACATAAGTAATCCCAACAAAAAGCATGCAGACAAGGGTTCTGCATGGGCCCAGGTCTGCTCTTGGAATGAAGAGCTGGTGGCCAACACTCCTTAATTGGATGTCTTCTGAGGTCCGAAGCTTGAAAAATGCAAGTGTTGGGCTAATTCTTCTGTTGTAGTACAACTCTGACTTAACTTCAGAGGGAAGAGCGTCAGAGTCATACCAAACAGTCTGGCATGGAGCAGCCTCTTCCATTCTCTCATGCCACATCACCTCCCTTTTGTGGCCAAATATTCTTTTGCTGTGGGATTTTTCCATATGTAACTTCCAAAGCATTCATGAAATTAAGCCTTTAGAGAACTGTAAAATAACACAACATCACACTGCCTCCCCTGTCCTCTTTCCAGCTTGACAGAAACCTCTAGATCTGCCCTATAGGGCCTGCCAGCAGAGGTAAGAGAGTAGCTGACAGTAACCACTGCTTCTCATCATCTGGATGCAGATGAGGAAAATAAATGGGTATTTTTCCAATGTGGTTTACAACTAAAGCCAGATGGATGGGATGGTTCATTTCAAACCAATTAGCCTTCCCCATTACCCCAGAACAGGGGGGCTACACTCAAAAAGTCTTGCAAATAGTCTGTGACACATGCTAATCCTAGGACCATGCCTGAGCATCATTTGGGAGTGTGACGGTTTATGAGGACCAAAACTACATCAGTACTATACACACATCTTCCCCCAGTTCTTTACCAGGATTTTTCTACTTTTAACCTCTACTTCCAAGCCTCCGAGCTTCTGATCCCAACTGCTACAGCCACCTCCATCTTCCTCCTCCTGCTGTGCTTCATGTCCCAGCCATTCTCAGTGCAGCAGTCCCCAGCTTGCTTCATCTTTCCGGGGCACCCACTGGATTTGAAAACCTTAGGAGCTAAAATAACCCTCCAGTGACAAAAAAAAAAAAAAAAAAAAAAAAAAAAAAAAAAAAACCCAAAACCAAAA
>NDXB01014132.1:32100-53741 GCA_002631895.1 Agapornis roseicollis
TTTGTTTGTTTGTTTGGTTTGTTTTTTTTTTAAAAAAAATTATTTTCAATAGCAAGTACATGATTAGTTTGAATACTAAACTACCAATAGAGCCAGGAAAGTATTTTAAAACAGATAATCTTCAGGGGCATACATATGCTGTCTGCTCACTTACTCATCAGTCACCAGACTTGCAGCTCCACCTTTCTGTGACTTTGGAGCCTTAAAAAAAAGAGTCAGACATTAGTGCTTTTATTGCTTGTGTCTATAGGGAGGATCCTAGCACCTGCCTCTCAGTCCAGCACTTTGTGACAGACATAAGATGGGATAACACGTGTAAGAAAAAGAATTTATTAGAGTACAGAAGAAGGCTGGACTAGAAATCCAGCTATGAAGCTTTATAGATGCATATATTTAAAACACCTTTCAGCAGCTTTATATACCATTAGAGTTATTGGATTTTTCATCTTTGATTTAGATATGAATTATTTAATTAGAAACTTCAATACCTGCTTAACATTGAAACCCTTCCGCTATTATTCTTATTCAAAAAAAATACTTGCACTGAAGAGAATTTCCCAGCAGTCCAAACTTTTATTGAAAGCAGTAGTACAACTGAGGTGGGCTGGGTTATTCAGGTAATTCAGATCAGGCTACACGCTGATTCAGATTGTGTCTGGCTTTCCTTGAATGTAGTGACCCAATATTTGGTTATCGTTTAGTGAATATGATTTTCTACCAAATTATTACCTCTGGATTCTTGGAATCCAACAGAAAACATCTTGGAAGTATCCAAATATCTCTAACGTTTTTTAAAACACTCAATTAATTCCATAGGCTTAAAATATTTTATAATTCAGTATCTTCAGCACGTGTTTCTCTTTTTTCCCTCTAGCAGACTACTTTGAAGGAATCACAGGCTGCTGAAACTCTAATCGGGGCATTTGCCCATTATGGAAAGTAGATCACAAAAGCATTTCAAATCCTGCTGTTCAGAATAAGAACAAGTCTACCTCACATGGTAGGGTTGCGTGCATGGTGGGTTCAAAGAAGAATGATGGGGAAAATACTCTGTATATAGGTTGCAATTATATATACCTATGTATAACCGACTGCTAAAACATACCTTAGCAAAGGGATCCCTGCTGACCTGTCAATGGAACTGCTTCACCTGAGAATTCCCATCCAGCGAAGAGTTCTGCAGATGAAAGTTGTAGGCAACACACTAGATCTGTCCTCTGGGGTTAAGCCCTCACACACTTTGGCAAACACAGGCAGGCAGCATCCTTACAAGGCACCCCTGCACAGGTGCTGTGGGCTTCTGCTAAGAACCCTGACATGTTGGCACATGGGATGCTGCCAGGAGGACAACACATGCACCCGGAACACACATGCAATTCCTCCCTTGCAACCACCACCCTACCATCTGTGCTCAGAACACCACTTAGAGTTCAGAGACCCAATATAGGTCTGCAGGACTCACTGTCGAATGACAAAATCAGTCGCACATTTCACAGCCTACCTCCTCGTTTGGGCACCGTCAGAATGTTCTGCACTGAGAGGCACTAGTTTGTACAACATTTTTATTGGTATCTACCAAAATATTACTAAGAGCTGGCAGAAAGCATGCTGGACATTTAGGATTTGGCATCATTTAATGTATTATTTTTTTCTTCTTTCCCTAGAGAGCAACACCCCCCATTTTATGGAAATGTATACAGCCTGACACCAGCCAGAAAAAGAAATAAAGGTTTGGGTGAACGACTGAAGAGCTTGGGGTCACAGCCCATGTGGTTCACAGGACAGCAACCCCTGACGCTGGGCAGGGAAGAAAGGGCTGTGTTAAAAGAAAGAACAATGATGAGACTGTTTGATTTGAATCACGATAAATAATGAAAGGATAAGATAACACAGTAGTTTTCACTGACCCTAATGTCAACATGTTTCTTCTTCCCTCTGCTTCAAGTCTGAGTCTTGCTGTTACTACCTTGCCTTTATCCGTAATGCATTGTTGAGAAACACAGATGCTGGAAACGATTCGTTTTGGGTCTCCAGCCTCAGACTTGCTAACCTGTGTGCCTAACTCCACATGAACAGCTGAAGATGAAGGGATTACTCCTGGAAGTCAAGTGAAGCACGTGTGTGTGTTTGGCTGAGGGCTTCTGACATGAAGGAGTCCCAGCTCCCCAGGATGCAAGGATTAGTTTTTTATCCCTAGTGCCTCACAAGATATTGCTCTTTAAAACAGTCATTGGTGAACAGGAATAGGAAATATAAATGCCATTTCCAAGAGAGAAGAAAATGTTTTCAGTGTAGTAACAAATATCCTGAGCCAGTCTGCACTGATGAGTGAACAGAGGATTACATTTAAATTCAACATTCTTAACGTACATTTCTAATCTTAAATTTCTAAAATGATTAGCCATTTACAGGCTGAATAACAGCTTCTGCACTCATTCCTGCTAGTATAAAAATCATAAAGGTTAGCAAATTGTGTGGATCGGAATATAAATTAATCAGCATCTTGGAACTATTCTGTGATCAGGAAGAAATCTCCTCCAATTCATTGGCAAAGGCTTCCTCAAATACAGAATGGAGCCCATTATTCTGTTTGGCTGTTAATAACTCAGGTGACATTTGCCATATGCCATTAAAGAGCCTCGGGTCAATGCAAATCTTATCTCTGTTAAGGCCTGCAGATTTGGCCTCAAAATTGTGAGTCCACAATTCAATAGATAGTTGTGCATTCCCATTTTTAAACAGCTTTTGAAAGCAGTGGAGGTTATTTGGGAATCATGTGATGCCAAAGTGCAAGGGAAGAAGCCATGGAGGGGCAGAAAACAATGGAAATAAGATGTTGACATAGGGCAAATATCAAAGTAGGTGATCTTTTCTTCTTAGCCAGTAGTGCTAAAGTTGTCTTTTTAAACTGGAATCAAAGCATATCTCCAGTCAAATCACATTCAAAGCAGTTATTCTAGTATGTCCCTAGCTGCATTTCCACAGTAATTTGGATATGTTATTCATTGTCATGGTTTTCTAACAGAAAGGGAAATAAACTAGAGGAATTGCTTTCCGTAGTTAAAACAAAGAGAGACATAGGTTTGACCCCAAAGGGTAAGACTGAGCCTGTTCTCCATTGATTTTTCTGGAATAAGGCTTGAAAGCCTTACGTAGATGAAATTAAGCTTCAGGGTTTTATGCTTCAAAAACTCTGGAAAAGTCCCATCGTGTGCAAGAGAGGATCTGGAAAATCATTTCAGTGTCTCTTTCTGGAGGGCCTATCCCTCCTACTGAGAATTAATGAGATCTGTTCAGTGACGGTGATAGTCTTTGTCCAGACGAATGAGTTGGCTCCAAGAAACTGATTATTCTAAAGCTGCCAAACATCTCAGATAGGAACAACCCTCACACTCAGATGTCCTTGCTGCCATGTCTGCATCCCACAGATCTGCAGCTCAGACCTGCTGCCTCACTCACACCTCCAGACAGCCTGCAGTATCCTTCTGGAGTGCTGCTGGAAAGGTTATAGAATCATAGAATGGTTTGGGTTGGACCCTAAAGGTCATCTAGTTCCAAACCCCCACCATGGGCAGAGACACCTTACAGCAGACCAGGTTGTTCAAAGCCCTGTCCAGCCTGGTTTTGAACATTTCCAGGAAGGAGTTATCCACAACTTGGTTGAAGAGTTACGTTTTCCCTGGAAGAATCGAACCACCAGGTCTATGATTACCATCTACCATCTAAAAACAGAAGTCCATCTGTACCCTGCCTGGCAGGGTCCAAGGGAGTATGTCTAGGAAAGAACCTAAACCACAGAATTTATATGGTGATACCTTCCTAGTACATGTTCCCTGACTACAGCTAATTGCTGCAGATTTCTTAAGCCAGCACTGGTGCCTCTGTGTTCTGCAGCTCTCCATAGGCGTTTTTCCTTTGGGAATTCATCCAAGCCCTTTCTGAACCCATATAAACTTTTGACATTCAGATCACTCATGCTTGTGAATGTCTTGTATCAAGAAGTCGGCCAGTACAAATTATGAGCAGAACTCCCTTGGGCTCCTCTGAAGCTGGTGCCTAGTATTTGCCTGTGCTGGCCCTAAGTCCAAAGGTGATGCTGTCACATACCTGGAAACCTTGCCAATCATGATGCCTGACAGGGCAGCCAAACACACTCTGTTTACAGAAATATGAGAAGCTATTAAGATTAATTCTCAATGCTGAGTGAGGGTTTGCAAGCCTATAGTCCCTGTACTATGTGAAATAAAGGATCCCCAGAGGTTCCTCCTTGAGCTCCAGCCAGCAAACACCTGCTTACATACAAAACTCTCCGTTTAAGCCAAAAGGATGACACCTGTGAGCAGTCACCCCCATGATGATACCTGTCTGGTTTCCCAACTGGGAGAAAACATGTTCCAAGCTGCGCTGAGTGATTGATGGGCTCCATGCTAATATTTGTTTCACAAGTCATAAATCTGCTTCACTTAAATGGTTCTGGGGTAACCAAAAAACAACCACTTGTAAGAATTTCAAGCACCACCAAAGAGTGATAACTCACTGTAGTTTGAGTAACATATGCGTTAAAATCAAAACTTCAAGGCAACTTTTAAAAGACTCTAATGTGATTTCTGAGCCTTTGAATACCTTCCAGATCTATCCTTTGAGCACTGAAATTTTCTAGACATAATACATGCAGGCCTGATGCTGTAAAATACTAAAAGCCCTGAACTGTGGTTACCAATTGATGTGAACAGTTCTCCTCCTGGGCTTTACAACTACATGCACTCATTGGGAGAAAATAAGATGAGTGTTCAAAAAAAAAAATTATTAAGATAATTTCTGAAAATCATTAAGATAAGTAACATAAAAGGCAAAGTCCTTGTAGAAAATCATGTTATTAGAGAAGTAAAAAGACTGTTCTATATTAAACAGTCTCCCTAAACTCTGAGACTAATGACAAACCATTTTTTTTTTTTGAGACAGAAGGAAACTTAGCACTGTCCAAAATCATAGAATCACAGAATCATGGAAGAGTTTGGGTTGGAAGGAACCTTCAAAGGTCATCTAGTTCAATCCCCCTGCAATGAGCAGGGACAAAGAACAACAGAATCACAGAATAGTTAGGGTTGGAAAAGATCTTAAGATCATCTAGTTCCAACCCCCCTGCCATGAGCAGGGACACCTCACACTAAATTGTGCGACCCAAGGCTCTGTCCAACCTGGCCTTGAACACCACCAGGGATGGAGCGTTCACAGCTTCCTTGGGCAACACATTCCAGTGCCTCACCACCCTCACAGTAAAGAACTTCCTTCTTATATCCAATCTAAACCTCCTCTGTTTAAGTTTGAACCCATTACCCCTTGTCCTGTCACTACAGTCCCTAATGAAGAGTCCCTCACCAGCACCCTTGTAGGCCCCCTTCAGATACTGGAAGGCTGCTAGGAGGTCTCCACACAGCCTTCTCTTCTCCAGGCTCAACAGCCCAAACTTTCTTAGCCTATCTTTATACAGAAGATGCTCCAGTCCCCTGATCATCCTCGTGGGCCTCCTCTGGACTTGTGTCAGCCACAATGCACAGGGAATGTAATGGAAAACACAACTGATAGGACCAGATGCTGGGAACACTCCTGTGCTTAACCTACTTGTGTGCGATACCCTGGAATACATCCATTTCCCCAGTATTCAAACACAAAGGGTTTTAAGATAAAGAAAACTTGCATCCAAGCAACAGAAGGAAGGTATTCTCCTCTTCCTCTCTGAAAAGGCTATGGGATTTATTGCATTGTATTGTGGCATTTCAAAATGGTTGTAAAAGTCTGTCCCTAGGCATAAAATCTACTCACTTACTTTGTAGCAGTGTATCAGCTAATGAGCTCTTATTTGCCTTTCCAAATTAAATTACTCGTTACAGGTAGGAGGAATTTTGCAGTGGTGGGTTAAAAGTAAAAAAAGCACATTAAGCAACTTTTGTAGCCTGTTCTAATTCAAAAGTACTTCACAGTTCTTCTAACACAGAAGTACTAACCTTACACATCAAGTAAAAGTTGCTGGCAAACTCCAAGGAAAGGTGCCCTTTTCTTTCACCATTAGGCAGCGGCAATGCTGCTGTTCCTCTCTGCCTCCAGTGGTTATGTCATCCCTGAGGTCAGCTTTCTGCTTCTTGAACATGACTTCTCTGTTTCCAAAATGTGAAATCAGCATTAACAATCAGTAGCAACTTCAAGAAAGAAGCCTTGGGCTAACAAACAATAATAATAATAAAAAAAATCCTCATTCTTGCCCACAATAAGAAAAATCTACAGAGCTGCCACCTAAGGGCTTTCATTGCCTTCGGCACAAAAGGAATCCACATTTAGAGAGTGAAGCTAAAACATTTTCACTTACTGAGCTCATATTTTATTTCGGTGGCAGACATGACATCCCTATGTGAGACAACCTTGCCAATCCCTCTTTAGATTAGACATGAAAGGGGGTCTATCCTCCCATTAGCACAGGGGAGATGTACTTATATGGCCCAAATTAATGTCCTAATCATTCCTTGACAGAATAGAATTTAAAATATCCCAGCTCTATCACTCCAAAATCATACAGTCTGAGTCTGATCATTTGAAAATTGGTGTTGGTCATCAGGGATCTCAGCTTTCAGCTGAATTATGCAGAGTATCAGGCACAACCACACAAATTATGCTGGGGCAGAGGGGAAGGGGAACAAAAGAGATAAAATGAGGAATCTCAGTACAAATCTAAACACAAGGCAGTTCAGCCAAAACCTGACTTCTTCCCAGTTATTTAGTTACAGAATAGTATTTTCCTCCAAGAGAGTGCATGCAGAAAACACCATCTTTGCACATACTTGCTTGAATACACACTCTTATGGATTTTCATTCTTAGTGTTTACTGGGGCCCTGGTTACATTCTCCAGCCAATTTACTCATATAATGTGTTTTTTTCTCCCTCTGGCTACCGTGAAACAAAGCTTCAAAAGGGATAGTCAGGAAAAAAAATTCCTCTCACTAATATTTTTCTCTCATAAATAGCTAGGAATTCTACTTCCCTGGCGCTGTTCTCACTATTTACATGCATGTAGCTGTGTACATACCCCAGCTTACTAACCCATGCTCTGCACAAGGGATATAACTGAATAGGGTTATTCATAATCAAACTCTCATATAGCTCAGCCCATGCCAGTATTTTAGTCTATGCTCACGGGGTTGTGATTAGTCCTAGAGAACATTATGAAAATGAACCTCTCTAATTATTACTCCAAGTAACTAAGAAAAGAATGCAATAGATTCTCCAGGAAATGCTATAAGAGAATCGAGATTTAGGTGTTTGCATTTGTTTGTTTGTAAATGTTCTCATTACCTCATCCATAAGATTTACACTCCTTGCACGAACTACCAGGGGAAATTCTACAGGCTGTTCAATGAAGGAGGGCACATAGATTATCACATCACTCCTTTTGGATACAAAAGCCTCTGAATTTTCAAATGCCAAAATTTTGTGCAGAATATTCATCACAATATTGTTAATCATATCCTTATTGACTACACAAACCATTTATAGAAAGTTTCACAGATTTTAAAAACAGAGCTGAGAGCCTGAGCTCCTATATATCTCAAAGCAAGATGTTTTATCCCTATTTTAAAGCCCCAAAATTAAATCACAACAGTTTAGTCCCTGGCAGAGTAGATTTATGTATAAAAGGAAAAGAACCCATCACTAATCTCAAGAGTTCTGCAAAAGAACAAATGGAGTTAATGAGAACCCTCTAGATGATCCCAGTGTGCCTGATGTACTGGAGAAGCTATGTAACCTTCAAGAACACTGCCAAACTCACACAAAGCAAAAATTCTAATCAATTTAACTACTGGAACTAGTTTGACCATAAGTATGAAAGGAAAATACAGCAATGAGGCACCTATGACCAGGGAACAGTGGGTTGTGGGTTTGCGCTAGTGCACAACACTGGCAAAAAGCCACCCAAGGCCACCCATTCATCTCTGATGCTCCAGGAGAATGCAGAAAAATGAAATTACTGCCAAATAACCAAGATACTATGTGGCCAATCTCATCCAAGAGAAAAAAATAAATCCTTTCTGACAGTCTGCAAGACCTCCTCAAAGCCACAAAACAAGAGAATGATTATTTGATAATAATTACTCTCTTTTGAAACTGCAAGTGTTAATGAAGATGCTGAGAGCAACATCAGCAGTGCTGGTCCCCAGAGCCTCCAAGGGACTGAATAACAGGTTCTCAGACTGTGAGACAAGGAACTGCCACCGATCTCCTGACAAAGCTCCCACTCACACATGCACAGAAAGCTGTACAGACTTTTCCACAAAGTGGATGAAAACACGCATTTAAAAATACCTTTGTAATGTCCTCTTAAACATCTCTACCTGTGACAGCTCTTACAGGACAAATAGTTTTATCATTTAGGGCTCTGTGCGATAGGAAATCGTGTCTTCTTTTAAGGACGGATTTGTCTAACTTAAGCTTGCAACCACTGGGCCTTGTAATGCCTTTGTCAGGTAGATGAAGTGGCTACTCCCTCTTGGATATCTTTTCCATGGGTCAGTACCTACCTGTGGTGACCGAGTCACTTCTCAGCTTCTTCCCTGATGAGCTAAATAAATTGAGCTGCTTACGCTTCATGTTGTCACGCTTGTTTTCTGAATCCTTTTTCATACCCTTCCTTTGAACTTACCTTACTATTTCCACATTGCTTTTGAACTGTGAACACCAAAACTGGACACAGTTCCTAACAGTAGCCTTACCATTGTTGTGCATGCGGGCAACATCAAATCCTCTTATCAGCACGATACTACTCTTTTTTACATCTCAGGATTGAATTGGCCTTTTAGCTAAGGAATTACAGTGAGATTTCATTTTGAGGTACTTACCCAAAAAAGAATTCTGAATCTTTTTCAAAGTCCTTGCTTTCCAAAGAAGAGCCTCCTGCCCTGCTTAGCCTCTTGTCTTCATTCTTTATTACATTGCCTTGTACCTAGGTAATATTAAAACTTTCTTTTATTTTTTTTTTTTTTTCATCTCTTCATCAAACACTTCAGGTCACTCAGCAGCAATAATTTGCCCCTTTATCACTTATTACTCTATTTCTTCATTGTTAACCTGTGCCATGTGTAAACCTGATTCTGTATCATTTCTTTGATCAGTGATAAAAACATTTGGCCTTTACTCAAAACTTGATTCATAAAGGAATCCATTAAAAAAAGAGTTCTGTATAACATCCAAAGTCTGTGCAAAGCATTAGTCAAACCAAACTGGGATCACCACCACCATTTTAAATCTTTTAGGAGGGATCAAGTATAAAGGAGGAAAACTTCTAGTTCTAGTTAGACCAATAATGTCACACCCTTCCAGAATGTTGTGAAAATGAACCCCCAACACCTGTAAGATACCACAGGGACAACCTGTTTGCCTCAAACAGCTACCTCATATGTAAACATTGGGTAAATCAACATTTCTGAAATGCACATCGATAGGTATGTGAGACTTCCAAGTGCCTCAAGCCTCCAAGGTATGCTGATATACTGCCTGGCTGAACCTCAGATCCATTGCTAGGGAAGCCCCAGGTACCATCATCTTCCCTCTATCCAGCATTCCATGGGCCTTAAGGGACCTGCTCTGGTCAGCCTGAATCAAAGCTGGGGAGTAGCGCTGTTTCCATCTGACTCCAGAACTTAGAAATGGTTCCCTATAGTCAATGGCAACTAATGCAGGTGGCAACTAAGTCTTCTGAGAGGCTTCAGCAGCACCTGTCTCAGTTTCCTCTCTGTAAACCTACTTCTGGTTCTTTCCACAGTCTGGTTTATGACATACTTAATATTTACAAAAAAAATCAGTATTTGATAAAGCTGAATTACATCTCAGCATTGTGCTGAGATTGTTTTGGAGGCCATTTAATCATACAGAAAAATTACGTGTAGCTGCTTAACCAAAATATTATAGCACAAATTTGGGTCCCACAGAATGGCAGCAGCTTTTCTCCATGGCCAGGGTAACTCAACACTGTTCTACTCAGAGCTGAAATGGATTATTTGACAAGAATGGGGGGCATGATGTGTCTTCTAAAGGAAATGTGACTGACTCATTTATACTTTTTGTTCTCACTCTCTGTTCTAGCTATGCCACAGATGGCAGAAAATAGTAGTCAAACCAATTTAATACAGACATTTAGTTCAAAATGTCATGTATTTTAGTTTTCCCTGCATAATTATGAGGAATAGGTGGAAACATATTGTTACTGTTTTAGACAAACAAATCAAACAATGTAACTCCTACAAAATCACATTTAAAGTCTCATTCCTCCTACTCCCCCCCTCATAAACCAGTATAGTGGAGTTATTTTGACAAAACTCAAGCAAACGATGCAATGACTTCAATGGCAATGAAAATGCCCCTTTGTGTGACTGAGTGGGACTAGAGGTGACTGGAAATAAAGTTGTTAAACAAAATCTTCATAAACTTTCAAAAACTCCTGACAAATCTTTGACTTGTCAGCTATATCCAGCCATTAGAGATTTCCAAATAATCCAAGACAGGGCTCTAGACTCTTCCAATACACTGAAATAGATCTTATGTTTGCTACTGTCCATCAGAAATCAAAATCACGACTCCAGCAGAACCTCCTTCCTTCTTCTGGAGGAATTTTAGCGAATGATTCTGTCATAGCTAAGAGAAATGAACTCAATACACTGCTTGCTCTTAGAGAGACCTTAGAGATTCTTCTCATTCCCTTGACAAGTCAGGGACAAGGAATTTTTGGCTCACACACCTACAAATCACACAAATTGTTATTTTGCCAATTCTGAGCAAATGATTTCATAACCTTTGCCACAGAGCCAAACAGTTTGCAGTCAGATTAAAAAGCAAAATGCCTGACAAAATCAGGGAGGTGTAAAGTTGGAGCGTTAGATTATAATCCTCTTGTGAAAAAATATAGGGAGAATGGTGCAATGTTAACAAGGCGATTATATAACTTCCTCATCTCCTGGCAAAATAATTTTAGTTCCTCTGTAGGTTGTCAACCGAGGTCACTGCCTGAAACTCTTCTTGTCTGAAGATTGATTTGTCTCACAAGAATGGTTGCCTGCCTTGACGATTAGCCTATAAACAACTCAGGTGTGCATGGTTTGGGATGTATGAAGTAGAGGATCCCTTTTTTACCAGCTGCCAGTGACAGGAAAAAGTACCTGCTAGCTCTGCCTTCCCACCACTGGTATCAGATTTTGTTACTCAGCAGAAGAAAAAAGGTTTGCTTAGGGAAGGAGGTTTTCATTAAACATGGTGTGCCTGCAGAAATCAACAATGTTTTTCACCAAATTCCACAGGTTAGAAGTTTTAATCCATCTTAAATTTATATTTTGGCAATTAACTCAAGCTGAACAGCTAAAAATTACTTTAAAAGTTGTTTCTTGCTTCCTTTGGGAATTATCTTTCTGCTGAATGCTAAGGATAATTGTAAACAGATATGTACAGATGAACGCTAAAAGGACCCGCAAACAGTCTTTATACTTCAAATAAATAAAAATACATGATTGAAAAAAACCTAAAGTATTTTCTTGATCTCTATTGACTTTTTTCAGAACCTTTAAACCCTGGATGTATATAAAATCTCTATTACCATATTTTCTAGATATTCTGCCATATCTATTACCATTTACAGACAGCATAAAATTAATGCATTGACATTAGTATACAAGTTGTAAACCTGTAATTAAGGATATCTTCATTAGCTGAAAGCAGGAGTCAAACCTTGCAGTTAAAAGTTTTGAGTAGCAGACACTCCTCTTTGGCTATGGCTTAGAAACAATTCTGGAAATGAAATGTCATTACCCTTGAAATGGCTCAACATGCATCACAAAGTATGATTTTTTTTTAGTAACAATCTATAGAATTACATTTTTAGTCCCTTAAAGTAAATAAGGATTTCACTCCCCTAACCATGCCGAAATCTAGGAGATCAGGTTTACTATAAAGTGGGAAATATTTATGGGAACCCTTTTGCAAAATCCTGGCACCCACTGCTCCCCACAATATGCCCACAGGTAATCTAATAGCATTGCCATTATATATTTTGCAGACTAAAATGAAACCTCCAATAAGATGAATAGATCTGTGTGTCCTCTAATATTTTATCAGAAGATGGACTTGATGCTCTGACAATTCAAGATGCCATTAGTTTTGATACGATCAGCAAAGACAGGGAAAGTTTCATTATTCTCATTCTAATACATGCCTTGTAACATAGTGATCTATTGCTAAAAGCGGAAATCTCTTCTTTCACTGGAGCAAGCTTTACCAGCCATCAAAGTCTTGCAGGCTATCAGCTGCCTAATCCAAAATTGGGATTCTCACAAACAATCCTCAGCCTGTCAAGTCCATCGCTGTAACAAATTCTATCGAAAAACCCACACACCCATCCAAATAAAACTTTCAGCACAGAATATTTGTTTTTCTGTAAATAGACCTTTTGTTTCACTAGCATTTTAAGGATGCTTATTTTTGGTGCTGTTACTTGGACACAGGTTTTCCTCCTATAAAATATGCACTAAATGAAAAGACAGGACTTCCTAAATGCTGAGAAGGGATGTGAGTGGCAGTGCGTCATTCCCAGTGACAGGAATAGTGCTCTGAGCATGGAGGAATTTCTTCAGATCCAGGTGTTAACTTTAATTTAAAAATAATCTTGAACACTGTGACTTCAGGATGTCCCCAAATAGCTCTTCAGCCACCTGCCCATCTCTTCAACCCCACCTGTAGATGCCTTTCTCAGAAACAGAACAGAGAACACAAGGCATTAAAAATAATACTAATAAATTGAAGCAGTTTCTTCTGAAATTACTGAAGGTGCTAAAATAAGAAAATTGAAGCAAGAAAATTAATGTAGAATGCTAAATTTAATGTAGTCATACGCTTTTTCTTCATGAATATGAAATTGTGGCTCTAATTCTGAGTTAAACTGGTTCAGATCTAGCATAAAGTCACTAAGGATCAAAAAATTCTTTTAAATTGTAAGTGAAATCAGAATCTGACCTTATGTCATCATTTGTAAATCAGGTACTTGACAAAATTTGAAGGGAAAACGAATGTTAAGATTTGAGTTGAGTTCTATCTTCCTGAAGTGAAAGACCACAAAAGTACACTTTTTTGTGTATTTTTTTTTTGTGAAAGTATGGCTTAAATGAAAAATGCAGAAAATAGTCAGGATAATAGACCTATAGAGCTTCATCGCGTAAAAGTGCTGTCCAAATATTAGATAAATCCTTACTTTAAACCTGTGAGGCAGATTAGATGGAAGCACTTATGCTAAAAATAAATAAAACCTAGAACTGTCTGACATAACTGTAAGATTTTATTAAAAATAAACAGGGCTGGTAGGTATCCTTAACCTCAAGGTCACAAAACAAAGTACTAGGCACTAGAGGATGGCAGCAGAAGCCAGTACTCCAAAATCACTGTGTCTAATTAAGGATTCCAAAGAATCTCTGCTTTATGCTCTCTCCTGTCTCGGAGCATTCGCCGCGAGAACATTCAAATGCCACCGGGAGACTGACATGCTACTTGTTAGGTCAACAGTCCCATTGAGACTTCTTCTCATCGGCTTCGTTGGATTCTGGGTCAACTATATATGCTGGGCAAATAACACCGCACCAGGGCAAATAGCACCGAACAGGGCTCTCGTGTTTAAAAAGGGAGAAAACTCAAGGGAAAAAAAACCCCAAACAAACCCCAAAACAAAAGCAGTGTGAAAATGGGAAGAGCGTGTCGTGTGTGCGCTTGCTAAATAATTCATATTTAAACTGTTCTGAACTTCTGACCCTCACACTCCACTGCAATGTGCAGGACTGGAGGTTTCAGTGTTAATCCATGATATATTAATGGCAAAACTGTATGAAGCCTTCCCCTTGCAGAGTGAGGCCATATTCTGTTAAAAGCGTTCTAATATTAATGATGATGGCTGGGTTTAGAAATGTTTTAGTCCACTGCAATAATGTATTTTCATTTTTAGTGAGGTTGGGAAGAGAAAAAAAAATAATGAAATTGCCCTTTTAACACTGCAGTGTGCTTCCTTGAAGGCATTGGGCAGCGCGTGTCCCTTTTTCAATAAAAACATGGATTTGCCTGTTCCTGCGGGTTGTGCACTCCCCTCCCTCCCTTCGCTTTGCTCAGCTGTCGTTTGGCACAACTGCCTCACTTGCAACACGTTAGAGCATATATTCCTCCCCGATGCATTTTTAACTGGCAAAGTAAGGAGAAAAGAATGTGATTAAGCTTATTTTTATGCTTACAGGAAATACAAAAGACACAGTGTTCTATGTTTAAAACTATGGCATATGCAGCTTTGTGTGCACATCAGAAGGATCTCTACAAAGCAGCACACGAGAATATAAGATTACACAGGGTAAAGAGGCAGACGCAGATATCCACGCGTAAAATCTGTGCTGACTCCAAGCACGACCGATATTAAAAAAAATAAATAAGAACCAAATCAGAGCAGTGTCAGGAGAGAACCGCACCGACCTATTGAAACACTCCTGCCGACTTCAGGAAGCTTTGGATCACGCCCCGGGAGAGGGATGATTTAATAAAGTGGGGTAATATTTCTTTCCAACTACTCGCTACTTTTGAAGGCAGCCGGGAGACCGGTGACCTTTCCGCAGCCGCGTTCTGCCCCGGCACATCCCCGCCGCGTACCGCGGGGGAGCGCTCGGCGCACAGCTCTGCGCTGTGGACCGTAGGGCGGAAGCTCCGCATCTCACCGCACCTGCACCACGCCGGGTAAAGCCCTCCAGGGCCCGGCCGGTAGCGGGGCCAGGGCCAGGGCAGCCTCCCGCGGGGCGGCCGCGGGGCGGGGCGGGGCGGCGTGCGGGGCGGGCCGGGCCGGGCTCCACCGCCTCCCGCCGCCACGGTGATTGGCCCGGTCCGCCCCTCGCCCCGGCGCCCAGGCCACCTCCCTCCCCGGCTAAAGCGGGCAGTAGGTGAGGGGAAGGCGGCCAGGCGGGAGCATGGTTGCGGCTCTGCAGCAGCCCTCGCCACCGCGCCGCGCCTCCCTGCCCGGCCTCCAGCACGGCTCCCGGCGCCCGCAGCCGCGCGGGGCTCTGCGTTAGCGGCGGAGGCTGCAATGCACAAGCCTCCGCCTCCCGTCGCCGCGCATCCTCCCGCCGCCTGAGGACGCGGCCGCGTACCCGCGCTGCTGGCCCAGGGCCGCCTGCGCCCCCGCGGAGGGAGGTAAGCGGCGCGGCGGTTGCGCGCCCGCGGGGCTCCCCGCCGCCGGCAATAGTGCGGTGCGGTGCTGTGCTGGGCATCGGCGGGCTGGCGGCTGCCCTGCGCCTGCGCTCGCTGCCCGCATTAAAAACTTCCTGCGTGCCTCCCGCCGCCGGGGGGGTGCTGCGCGGGGAGCCCGCGGGGGATCGTAATGTTGTTGTGATGATTTTATCCTTTTGCCGGGGTTTTTCCCACCTTGGCGTGGGGGCCCTCAACCCCGTCGCTCACCCACAACTTCAGTCGCTCCCCCGAGCCGCGGCGGGGAGCGGGCTCGGCCGCGCACCTCTCCACCTTCCCCAGCCTCGGGGGACGGTTGTGTCCCCGTCGACGACCCACCCCCCCTTGGGGCCGCTTTCCCGGCGGATCGCCCCTTCCCACCCGCTGGCCCGTACCCGCAGCCGTCCCCGAAACTGCCTGAGAATGGCTTGGGCGCACCTCGGCAGACAGCCTGCCTGTCTCCTCCTTCCCTCCTTTCCAAATCCTTCCGTCGGCTCCCGTAATACGTTTCCATTCCCCTCTCCTTTTCCCTCCTTCCCACGCGTGATGTGTACGAGGAACTTCTCGGCACAATACTGCTTAAATGTATCTGTTGTGGGCTTTTTTTGATCACTTTGTACGCGTTGCCCACGGAGTGCCTCGCCACACCGTGTGACATTTCTTCGCCGGTGAGAGGTTTTGTTTGGCTGCTGTTCGGCTTTCCTGTTAATGCTATTTTATTTGGGGATTGTTTGCTTTTAAGTTATGTTTGAGCCGAAGTGCTGTCTGGCGCACAGAGGCGCATCCCCTGGGTACCCGTTTTCTGAAGGTCTTGCTAAAGATGGGAGGGAAAAGCTACTTTGTTTTTATTTTGACGTTGCGTGGATGTGACTAGCTGCTCTTGTGAGAGGATACAGGTTTGTGCTCCCCGGGATTTTGGGTTCACGTTCCTTTGCCTCCCTGGAGAGTAAAGAAAGCCCTGGAGGAAGGGAGTTCTGGGGATGGATGGTGGTGGTTTTCATACACTTTGTAAATAGCGTGTGCTCATAGTCTCCGGGATTATTTTAATTTTTACTCCTCTGGTTTCATTTTCTCAACTAAAAATATTCCTAGAGCGCTGGAGATGGATTTATCTCCTCCCGCCACCAAAACCTGCACAGCCCTGGTTACAAAGTCGCTTGCTTAGGTTTTGTTTATTTCATGTGGAAACTGTTTAGGAAAAATATAGCGCTCTGATAACTAGATTAAGGGGGATTTAATCACTTTTCCATCAATGAAGGAAAAAGCCGCGCATGTTTGCTGCAGGCTTTTTGTTGAATGGAAGATTATAGAGCACATTTCTGATAAATGAAGAAACTTTCTTTATCCTGATATCCTTTAAAACAACTGAGCAAGTGTGTATGTGTGTACGTGTAGGCATGTGTGAGTCTCTCGCACTGATTTAAGCACATTTCTCAGGCTATCCTTTTGAGGGCAATTTTGTGGTACTTAAAAACCAAACTACTGTAGCTTTAAGGTGACTGCAGATAACAGTATTCCTGTCTCTTATAATTAGCAATCTGCTGAAACTTTAAATCTTTCTTGATAGATGAGATGATCTGTGTGAGAGAAGGAGTAGTATTGCTGCAAGCTCTTCTTTCTAGTGTTTTTTTGGTTTTGTGGGTTTTTTTTCTTTTTTTTTTAATGCAAAACAAAGCAACAGTGTGTCTCTTCTTTATATTATTGTTGTATTCTGGTTTGAACTGCTAATAGCTTTGTTTTTTTCTTTCTTTTTCCGTGTGGAGAAAAATAAAGTACAGCCATATTTTACACTGACATTTATCTGCGTCAAACTTTAGTTATCCTCAGGAGATTGTTTAATCTTTTCTGAATAATGTGCTGGGTGGTTGTTGGGTCTGGTTTTTTCTTTTTTTGTTCTTATAACCTGTCCTCATTGTGTGTATTTATGGAAGTTGTCTTCAATTTAAGATGAAATATGGGAGCTATGCGAATAATTTAGTGACCTATCCAGGCTAAGACTCAGCCAGCGTATGTAAACTGTCTTTCATTGCCTTGTATGATATAGATATCTTTTTACATCCATTTTGATATTTCCTAATATAAACGGAGTATTGCACATCATATTTTATTTGAAAATAAAAGTTTGAGGTTTTAGTTAATACCTATTATGAAATACAGACTTATCGCTGTGATTTGTTGTAAAGTCAAACATCCAGTCGTACCATGTAATTGTCTTGCAGGTAGAGGACCAGTGGCACTTAATTTGGATGATTTTTTTTTTGTTGTTGTTCATGCTCGTTTAGTTTCCTATAGAGGTCTTTAATGAACTCTGAAATACATACTGGGCTCTCGGTCTGGAAAACTGCCTGACTTTCCTGTATTTGTTGTCTCCGGTAGCTTATGAAATGCGTGCACAGTGTGTCAACCTTTCCCTTAACAACAAAACCTATGAGCAAATGTTCAGTGTGAATTATATTACTGAAATAAAATATTCTATAGTTGTCATGGTTACAAATAGAGGCAGGGTTACTGGTTTTCATCTGCATGCTGGGGAGGGGGAATCTAGTTTTGTCACTTTTTAATTACATTTCTAATGAGTGATGGTCATACTTAAGGTACCCAATATATTAGATACACGGCGCAGTGAATTAGATTTTTGTCGAATCTTGCTGAAATGAAACAAAAAGTGGTAGTGTGTAGGAGCAATCCCTTTCTTGTTCATTTGTTTTTTCTAAAGCAGAAATCTTGAAGGAAACAGTAACCACCTCTGTTTTGCCTCCTCTTCTAGATTAGCATGCTGCCAGGGCTGCTGTTCCTTTTCTTCAAACAATAATAAAAAGTATAGAGTATGTATGTTGACTAGAAGTCCTCTTAATGAAGGAAGAGGAAGACATGCATCTGGAAATTAAACATTATTTTTGGGTTTACTGTGCACCATATCTGGTGCTATCACTTTTAATGCCTGTTTGTGAGGCGAATTCATTGTCCCCAGGTTTGCTGCACTCATCTCTCTAGCAATATTGCTTCACTCCCATGTGTCCCTATCCCAGGTTCCAATCCACTGTTTTCTTTGGAGTGGTTCCAGTTCAGCACTACACTAGTGGCCACCAGCTCTGCATTAGGCCTTAAGTATTTGTAGTTGTTGATGCTCATCCCAATGCTGTTCTGTTTCTCCAAGCCTATCTGCAATTCAGGCTTGTTTTACTGGCTTTTGAATTTAGTTCAGAGAACCAATGGACCCAGATCTTCTGAAGACCAACGACAACAAAAAATAAAGTGGGTAGGAAGTTACTAATGTGTTTTACCTTTCTTCTATGTGTACAGCCTCTGTGTTTGTGAGCTTCCATTGCTGCACAGCTTTATGGGGAAGGAGATACTCCTGAATCTGAAAATGGAAAGAGAAATTCCAGTCTGTTCTGTTGTGGTTAACCCCAGTCCCTTCCTTGTTGTGGGATTTAGCTTTTTAACCTTAAAACTGATATGTTGGGGTCTGTTTAATATTTTTTTTTTTTAACATCCCTTCTTTAGGTTGAGCATAGCATTTCTCAGGTTCTTGTAGTGACTTGTCCACTGCCTACACTGATGCTGTTGGACTTGTTGTCATAAACTACAGACCTAGGGAGCACAAATACCTGAGGGCCTGATCTTGCAGCTGCTCTGTTTGTAGAGCATCCCTCAACTTCATAGTGCACCATGGAGGTCTAGATCATTTTCAGATCATTAATTCTTTGTGCTGTAATCAAGGATTTAGCCAGCTAGCATGAATTAGTGGCTGACTTGATCCTTCAGCTTTTTTCCTTCTGTATCTTCCATTTTTCAGTATTTGGCCTCGGAGTGTGCTTATTCAGTAACCTTAAATATGGCACAGTATCATTAAAGTCTGTGATTTATTTGTGTATGTATTCACCTTATTAATATACCTGTCTCTCTACAGAATAAATACTGTATAAATACCTATATCTTTAAGACCATACAAATCAGGTAACATTGCCTTGAATATACTTGCACGTACTTCAATTATAGTATTCACCCTTTGTCACTTTTTTTTTTAAATTTGCCTTTTTTGTTGTTGTTAGGTTATTCAGTATGGGGAAGGGATTTAGCATCCTTTTATGCAGCTAACTATTTCTGAAGTTACTCATAGGCGGATGGAGCTTGTGTGCAAAGGTTGAAGACTGTCTTCTCAAGAAGTTACCTGCCAACAGCAACTCTGCGTGTGAGGCCGTATGAAACATAAACAGCTTTGACATCCTTCTGTCACTTCTGGTTTTCCTTTGTTACCAGAAGTACAAAGAATTGTTCCTCAGCTATAAAGAAAGAGATTAAAAGGAAATAGATTAGAAATCTCTTATGGGAACGCCTTTCTGTCAGATTCTTAAAAGTCAATGCACTTCACAGGTTGTGAATGTGCTGTTTACCTGTTGCGGTTAAACCAGAACTGAACAGACGTGGTACAAGAGAAGCCCTGAGAAGCCTTCCTGTCCCTGTTGTATGTCGCTGGTTACCTTTGTGCCGTCTTGACCATCTGATAAATGACAATAACTTGAGTTTGTAGTCACAGTCTTCAATAAATAATTTTATGTTGAGGATTAGAGTAATGGAGCATGGAACCAATTCTCTTTAATTTTTATGCCGCTTTATTTGTTTGTTTGTTTCTGCTGTCTAGGTGCATGTTTTCAAATAACCTCAACCTGTTTTTTTTTCCATAATTGGCATTAATGTCAGAAGAACACGTAGGTTTTTGTTAGTCTTAATCTTCAGGTAACTTGTAGTGCTAACTTGCTCTGAAGCAGTCTGTTTGAACTACAGAAATACAGATTTATTTTAAAATTAATTCAGCATTGCTTTTGTAGTGTTTTGTGGTTCATTCTTTTGTTTTTAATTCCCTGCCATCCATTACAATATGCTGTATGGCATGTGATATTAAGTGGTAAGACTTTGGTTCAGGTTTGGTTTAGCTCACTGGAAGACATGAATGTACAGTTCTTGGGTTTTCTTCCCGTTTTAGAACTAAACTCTACGTAAATACAGGTAATATGCAATTTGAGAAAACCAGGTTATTTCTAGGGGTGTATTTTGGAACACTTTCAGTGCAGCAGTATGCCAGAAAATCTACCACTGATGCAATTCCTCTGCACCATTGCTGTTAATGGAAACCTGTTAGATGTGCATGCAGTAGGAATGGATTTTAGGCTGTCAGTGTAGTTGAGAGATACTGTGAAGAATCCTTGAAGTTCATACAAAGATATTTGAGGCAAAAATGGTGTCCTGTGTAGGTCTCAAACTCAAGACATGCCTCATTTGTTAAGCTGAACTTTATTCATAAATCTTTTGATATTCTTGAGAGAGACTTATTGTCAGTCTCCATCTTTTTTTTTTTTTTTTTTTAAAAAAAAAAAAAAAAAACAAAACCCAAAAAAAACCACAAAAAAAAAAAAACAAAAAACAAAAACAAAAACCAAGAAAAAGCATAATCATGCTGTCATTACAATGAAAAATAGAAAAAAAAGAGNGAATTAGCAAAAATTTTCCTAGAACCAATGGCTTCACACTAAAAAAAAAAAAAAAAACCCAAACCCACAAACAAACCAGCAAATCAAAAAGCCACAAGCAAAACCAACAGGAATTCAACCCCAAAACTGTGATCTGTGTGATGGTACAAACAGTAGAAATCCTGGATTTAAAGTGTCATTTAAGAGCTTCTGCTTTAGACACTTCTTAAAGTCCATGCTGATGAGTAATTAATATTTAAATTGGGTAATTCTACTCTGAGAGGTGCTTTGTCAGACTTTGTTGTAGGTTTTTGGGTTTTTTGGTCTGCGGAAGCAATGCTAGCACAGATTGCAGCATGCTATAACCATGCAGAGAAAGTTTCTTGCCTCAGACTGAGGCTTAAAGATGCTGTTTCCCTTAATTAGAGGGAGAAGAATTTAAATGCTGTTAGCTTTTTTAGCCACAGATAAACTCTGGATTAAAAAAGGGAGGTAGAAGAGTTCAGGAAGTTCATTGTCATAATCACATGATGGGGAGCTACTTCAAAGTGGATGCAGCTGTGTTTATCTGTGCTTTGAAACACATATGTACTATGAATTTTGGTTGACTTGTAGCTTGTTCAACACCTGAGTTAATGAAATGATTCCTAACATATTGTATACTTCAGAAACTTAGTTTTTAACTTTATCTTGATTTTTATTGTCTCTTGCTTGCCAAGGGAGGAACAATGCCAAATTGGAACGCTTCATATTGCAAAATGTTTTTGGGCTTTTGAAAACATATGAAGTGCTGGAGAATAACTAAATTTAGGCAGTATCTTTTTGAGCTTACTGGTTTACTCCATCCATAAAATATGGGAAGGTGGGGGGGGGGGGGGGGGAGGGGGGGAAATGCGGTG
>NDXB01014132.1:83217-117010 GCA_002631895.1 Agapornis roseicollis
CCCCCCCCCCGTAGAAGAGTTTGAAGCTGGAATAAATGATCAGAAATACCTGTAAAGATTTGGGATTGTCACAGGGAACTGCTGGCTGGTGTGTTGAAATAGTGGCACAGAGCGGTGCATACCTGTGCAGACCTATTGGTGGGTTTTGTTGTGGGTAGATAGGATATATAAATATGGGTGTGCTGTGCTGCACTCAAAATAGGTACTGCTAGTGCAGGATACTATGCAGAATTAGTTCAGGTGCCCTCACCATGCCCAGGCAGGCGGTCGTACTCACTACCCAGGCTGCTCTGACTAGATTTAAGCTGTTTTTCAGGCTAATTCTGTAGTAAGTCTCAATGAGAACTCTTGCTACTTTCTGGGTTTTTTGTTGTGTTTTGTGTTTTTTTTTTTTTTTTTTTTTTTTTTTTTTTTTTTTTTTTTTTTTTTTTGTTTTTTTTTTGTTTTTTTTTTTTTTGGTTGTTTATTTTGTTCGTTTGAAGGTGTTTTTTTTTTTCATGAGTTTGTTTTGTTAGGTTTTTTGTGTGTTTNTTTTTTTCCTGCGTGTTTCTCAGTACGTAAGTCAGAACTTAACATTCCTGGTGCCTCTCCCTGCTAAGCTCCTGTTTGGCTTGTGCTCAAAGCAACACCCTGCACAGCAGTAGGAACAAGCCTCTATGTCCTCCTTGGCTTTTGAGAGCAACCCAGTTTGGTACTATAATGTTCTGGAGAAATAAAGGTGTGTGGAATGTATTCCTCAGTAGTTGATGATTTCTGCATGAAGACTTCCAGGTACACTAAATCATCCTGATTGATCTCAGTAATACCATTCTGGAGCAGTCTTTTACATTGCTAGTTGTGCAAGCCACAGCCCAGGTTATAGCGACCTGCCTGGGGAAAGCATGTCTTTCTCTGTAATTGGCAAAGAAATTAAACATCTACTAGAAATGAAGCTGTGAAAGCATCAGTAGTGGTAAGTAGTGTGCTTCAAAATTGTGTGTCAGGTGCTTCTACTCCCTTGTTCTGATGCCTCAGGTAAACAATATACATAAATGGTACTTACAGTTTTGCAGCTGACATATCCTCAAATAAAATACTTAAAACCAAAACAAGTTTTGTTTTTCCCTGGCATTTGGCATCAGCTGTGGGTGGTTTGTCCTGGTAAAGCTGTCTATGGTCACAGCAGTGCAGAAAGTGGTAACAATGTGTCATGGTAGGGAGCACAGACAGGCTGCGGGAGGTCTGTAGCAACAGTGGAGGTCCAGAGGAGAAGAATTTGAGATGTGGCCATGGTGGATTGTGAGAGTGACTCAAGCACATTCTAGCATTGATCACCTTTCTTAAAATAAAAGCTGCTTGCATTCATGGCAGTGAGGGTGGGATTCATCTCCCCTTACCTCAAACATCTAGCTTTAAGCTCCTTGCCCCAGGGTGCCTGCACAATCAGGAGAAAGAAATAGATTGCCCTCTGAATGTGCCTGTCCTGAATATTGTATGTGCTGAACTTAAGCTGTGGTTAGCTTCTTTTGGCTGGTTTGTGCTTATGACCTGTTCCCTTATTATTAATTTCATGAAGTTCAGCCAAGCCAAGTGAAAAGTCCTGTGTTTGGATAAGGGCAGTCACCACTCTCAGTACAGACTGGGTGATGGATATTGTAGATGAAATCTCGGATGTGATGCCACAATGTGCCCTTGCATCTCAGAAACCAGCTGTATCCTGGGTTGCATCAAAAGAAGCGTGGTCAGCAAGTTATTCTGGCTCACTACTCACATGAGACCCCACCTCCAGTACTGGGTTCAGCTCTGGGGCTCCCACCATAAAGATGCGGAACTGCTGGAATGAGTCCAGATGAAGCCATGACGATGCTTAGAGGGCTGGAGCACCATTTCTGTGGAGAAAAGGTGGGCGAGTTGGCATTGTTCAGCCTGGAGAAGGCTCTGGAGAGACCTTAGAGCAGCCTTTTGATGCTACAAAGGTGCTACAAGAAACCTTGAGAGGGATTTCTTACAAAGGCATGTACTAACAGGACAAGGTGTAATGGTTTAAATTTAAAGAGGGCAGATTGAGATTAGGCATAAGGAAAAAAATTAACAATTAAGAAAGGAAAAAAAAGGTGGTTCAGAGAAAATCACTTTGGTGCAGGTTTGTGGTTGCACTGGATGTAGCGTGGCTGCTGCATTTGTTACAGATTCAGCCTGAAAGTTTTGGCTCTTGCTGCCTCTGTGCTGCTGCTTGCTTTCAGTGAGCCTCCTCTGGGTGAAAGCTTGACACTTCATTTTAAATAAAAATACTGATTTCTAGCCCTCCTGTTTTGAACGCAATAGGAGAGCATGTGCGTAAATGGCTTGGGCCTCTGCAGTGTGAATTAACATCAGCGTTTTGTCTTAAAACATTACCGCATTATGTTGTTACATGCCAGTATGACAACCTAATAGGACCACTGCATCCAACTTTTCCCTTCTCTCTCTACTTACTGCGGGAACTGCTATCAATTTAGTTAATGAGGAAGCCAAATACAGTAACTAGCAAGCACCTGTATTTTGGCAGGCTGGTGTCTCTACAATATATGGGCCTGTCTCCTCTAGTGCTTTGGTTTCAGCAGATGATACACTAGTTATTTCCATTTTGTATCCTTACCACATAGTCTAAAGAGCAGTGTCTTTTAAAATGCAAGCATAGAATGTAAAGCCTGAAGAAATATTTGATCTGATTTGCCTTTAAAATGTGCATTTGTGGGGAAGGAAACGCTAGAAGATGTATGGATGATAGGAACATCTATTGTGCTTATATTTATAGCTTGGCATCACCAAGCTGTAAAGGATGAGCTGATGTGCTCACCATATGAACACATCAGCTCATCCTTTGATTTGATGAGTTAAGGAAGTATAGTTGTCCCTAACTGAATTTGGGGCCATAAGGGAGACTGATTGGCTCAAAGTCCAGCAGATCTTGGTAGAAGAGGCAGTGAGAACCCAGTCCTGCTGAGCCTGAGTCCTGAGCCCTACCAGACTGTTTGGAAACATGGCACACAACTTCTTGAGCATGCAGAGGAGTATGGCTTTGAGACATGGTGGGCATTTGTTGATCTTGATGAAGTCCGGGTGATCCTGGACATTCCCAAGGCCAGGTAATGGTGTCATCTTGCCTGTGGTGGTTCACTGTGCAACTCGCTTGCCATACGTTCAAGAGAATTAAGCTCAGAAAGAAAGCACTTAAATACTTATCTTATTCCCTGCAACCTAAGAGGATACAGCTAGGTACTTGCCTTGCTGACGCATGGTGACTTGTTATGGTGTGATGCCTTGATCAAGAAACTGAATGATTGGCAAAATTAAGTTTATACTGCAGTGGTGGTAGTATTTTTATAAGCAGTGTGGAACTGCTGGTGGTTTAGGGTTTTTATTCCTTTCTGGGTATTTTGGTTTGAGCAGTTCTGCAAAATGAATGGTATTTATTTAGTTGATACAGAAATATATTCTTGGTCTGTAATTTTGAGTTATCTCTTTCCTGATACAGAATTCAGTTACTGCCTTAAAGGCAGAAAGAGCTTTAAGTATACTGTTGTTTATTTCTATCAAAGCAGAATTTTACCTGCTGACCTATGAAGGACTCTTAAGATAAAGTTAGTTTTGCAGTACATGAAATGCTGCTAAACTTAGATAAGTCTCAACAGAATGAAGCTGTTGTGAAGTCCAAGTGATGTGCAGGAAATGTAGCATAAAGCACGTGTTTAAGTTGCAAAATAAAAATCAAAAGCCCTTGGTAAAATTGCTTAGCCTATAACTCAGAAACCAGATGCTTGAGTTGCTTACAAGTAAGAAAATATTAGCTTTAGTTTCTAGAGAGTGGAAAACAAGTATTACCCTATGTCTGCTGTCAGAAGAAAGTGACTGTAAAAAGGTGATGTCTTGCTCAGCAGGTCTGTATCTAGCTGGCATTTCAGGGTCTATTTTCCTCATTTTCTTTTCTTCCTTCCCCCTGATGAATCCTTTTGCTCTTGTTGGTTTTGCAGAGCTAGCACAGTGTTGATGGAGGGGGGCTGGCAGAGGCAGCAATCAGAATTATCAAGTGCTTTGCCAAATTCAGTGTTGCTGACAGCTGTGCAAGCCCATTGGGCACACTGGAATCGTGCAGGTGTCCCTGCACATGAGCTTGGCCTGTGGTCCCAATATTACTTCTAGTGATGGGCAATGAGAAAAGAGTCCAGGATGATTCAGGACTGTAGTGCAGGGTTGGCAGGCTGGAATGTTGAGAGAATATCTTTTATTTGTAAACTGAGACTTGAGACAGCAGCATAGAAGCACAGTAAATCTGGAATATCACAGAGCCTCTTAAAACCTTTTTTTTTACCTCTTCTTCCCCTCCATATCCACTCAAGGGAAATTTTGTTTTCAGTATGCTTAGAAGAAAGCTGCTTGCTTGGAGTATGGGGAAGAAAAACAGAAAAGAGCTGAAACTCTAGTTTCTTCTATAAGGAATATTTTACCTTGTGAAAATTACCTTAAACCAATGAGGTTGTGAACAAGTTCACTGAGAATTCAGGCCATTTTGTGCCTTAAAGGCTTCTCCTTCAAAAAGCAAACTAAATAAGAATAAAAATAAATCCAGCCATCCAATTAAATATTGGATTTTTTAAAATTTAGGCGTAGCAATTGAACAGAGCCCCTTCCTCCTTTTTTCCACCTCTTCTAAACAAGCCCAAAGCACTTTGGAAGCTACAAATGGAGGTCGTACTACACAACCCAGTCCCTGTGGTCATTAGCCAGAAAACTGAAATACAGATGTCTCTGGGGCAAAACAAAGTAATTTTTAAGTAGGACAGAACTTCAGGACAAGAAGAGGATGTCATCAAGCTGAGCTGAGATTTTCAAGGTAACTAAAGAAGTTGAGCCCTTAGGTTGTCATTTTAAGGGTCTGCAGACAGCAGGGACCACAGCCTTAAACAGGTATTTATTGTTGCATTTAGCTCTGTTCTGAATGCCCCTTTCTCACCCAGTCTCCCCCTTGATTTATGGGATTTAGTTTGTAGCATCCCATTTTGAAGTAGTTACTTAGAAAGTCTGCTGTTCTTCCATTAAAATGTCATGGGAAGATTAAAGGACATTCTCTTCTGTGAAAACATAGGAAATTTCTACTTAACTTGGAATAATTTCACTGCTTCAGTAGCTGCGGAAATAAAATAATCCTGGAGAACTTGTTGAAATGGAAGTATAAGCAGGCTTTGAAAGCCCACATTTCAACTGGAACATAAAGCACCTTCTCAAACTGCGGTGGTTCATAGATGTTCACAGTGTTTTGACAATAAATACTGTAAAATGTAAAAAAATAAAACCAACCCGAAATCAGGGGGTTTAATAATTAGTGGTTTTTTGTTTTTTTTTAAAGACACTGTTTTGCTAGATTCTGACATCTCAAATACAGTACCATTGCTACAAGTTCAGTTGTAGCAATTACACTTGGTTTTGTTTTTAACTTCACCCTACACTAATGGTATCCTACAGGTTGCAGAAGAACACCCAAAGATGTGATAGGGAATATTTCTAATTAATGCTTCAGCCAGGGAAGAGTTAGAAGCCATGCAGGCCTCAAAACAATAAAACTTAACTGCACTGCTGTGAGAATGGGGTTTCTAACCATCATCCCATTTTGTTAAAGGATTTTTAAAAACTGTTGATTATACCACCATCTGGGGGGAAGCATATGGAGGAGGTGCTGTTTGTCTCCAGAGTGATCAGGCAGGGTTCTTGATCTTCTCTGTACAGGTGCTGCAATCAAACCTAGCTTCTGGGTGTTGGGGATGGGACATAACCTTAGTAATGAGTTCAGTGATACTCAACTCTCCTTACAGAACTAGAGTAACATAGACTGCCATTCCTATAGACCTACAATGTTATTTCAACAAACAGTAGTCCCAAGTGTAATGTCTATGGAAGGGAATAATGGGATTAAATAGGAATAACTGCATGGTCTTGCTCTGTAATCCACCTCTGTTGATACTGACCATAAATCTCTGGCTGAGGCTGGTTTTAATATTAAATAGGACTCTGCATTTTAATGGAATGAGTGCACAGCTGAGGCATTACCTTATAATCCACTGTTGCCTCTGATAATTCATTTAGCTGTTCAGTCTGTCTGGTCTGTCTTTGAAGCTGTGAAATGGGTAAATTCGTAATCCCTTCCAAGAGGAAACTGTGGGAAGGGTTGCATGGCATTACATCCTCCCCTAGGAAGGTCCCAGGGGAAGCACTTTTTGCAAGAATGCTGCACCAGTGTCCCTTCTTCTCCCCACCCTAAAGTCTGTGGAAGTACTGGTCTTAGAAGTGAGAACAGGACCAAGAACTACATGAGCTTGACTGTCCACTAGAAAAGGGTATACGCTGTGGATGGCAAAATATCTCTGGGGGGAGCTATCCCAGCAAAGCCTGATGGAACAGATGGATGCATTGCCTGGAGGCTGTGTGCAGGGAATAGGATGCTGCTCTGGAATCCATTCATCTAGTCTTTTCCTCTCAGTGTCTTTTGCTGGCTCTCATTTGTTACTGCAGATTTCAGACCTTACCTCATCCTTCCTGCTCTTTTTCCTTTTTTCTTTGCCTCAGAAACAGCAAGACAAAATTAAACGGGAATTATGAAATGACATGACACCCACGTAGTGCTTACTGCCCCTTCTTTTTGTAGGGTCTACCTCTTTTTCTTTTCCTGCTTCCATCTCTGCTATTTTTGCTAGATTTTTAGAGCAGGCAGTGCCAGTTGTGCATGGTGGATAGGGCTTTAACGGTGGTTGGTTCCAAATCATTTTAACAGGAATATAATAAGCGCTGAGTGCTATTAAAGTCTAAATACCCATGGAAGAACAGGAGGCTGTTCCTCTCAGGTGATGTTTCCTACTTCTTGATCAGCCTCTCCTGCTCATGTGTGAGGTCATCGGGGATCTCTTGCAAATCCTGGCTTTAACTTGATAATTTACCTTTGTCCAGGTGTTTGTGTCTTAGGTTTCTTCTTGTTGCAGCTGTTGAAAGTGATCCTATTGGGTCTGTGGACACTGCATCTGTCTGACATGGCAACATAGGTGGCAAATGTACAGTGAGCCTGCCTGGTTGCTGTGTTGTTGTTTTTTCCTCTAGGATTGTTTTGGTTTTTTTTGCTTAAATATATTGCGGGGCCTACAAGGGTGCTGGAGGGGGACTCTTTGCTAGGGACTGTAGCGATACAACAAGGGGTAACAGGTTAAAACTTAAACAGGGGAAGTTTAGATTGAATATAAGGAAGAAGTTCTTTACTATGATGGTGGTGAGGCACTGGAATGGGTTGCCCAAGGAAGCTGTGAATGCTCCATCCCTGGTGGTGTTCAAGGCCTTGGGTGACATGGCTTAGTGTGAGGTGTCCTTGTTCATGGCAGGGGGGTTGGAACTAGATGATCTTAAGGTCCTTTACAACCCTAACTATTCCATGATTATTTGACAGTGTTTCAGGTGAGTGTTATTTTAGGGCTGGTAACTTTCAGCTGATGTTTATGATTCAAATAATGTTAATTAAATATATTGATTTTGACCTATATGATGGGGAGAGACCAACTTCTCACCAGAAGCAAAAGTTTAAATGAACACATTACACAGAAGAGAATTGGGCTAATTTTTTCTTAAGATATTTTGTGATAACTCTGTCAGAGACAGAGTGATTTAATGTCTGGGTTGGTTGTTTTTTTCTTTTTGGAAATGGGGAAACTCTTCTTTCCTCCAGCTATTTTCAGTGAGCCAGTTCCTAAAATTTTATTGAGAAACAGTAACATTTAGGTCAGATGAAGTAGACTGTTGGAGCCTTACTTCAAATATATTGTAAATATCATAGCAACAGTTATGAAAGAAGGAATATAGTCACCTCACAGTATTAAACATCAAGTAGCTCTGCTAAGCTATTAATTAAAACTATATGAAATGCAGTGTAGGCTGTGTGAAGGAACTGGTAAGATTTTCTATCAGAGAAGAAGTAACCATCCAAGAAAAATACATGTGGGAAGATGAAAGCTGGAATATATTTTTTTAAAATGGAATAAACTGGAGGGGAAAAATAATAGTTCCATTCTCCATCAGAAGAGGCTTTTCAGTGGACAGCCAAAATCATTGGGACCTGCATATACCATCCAGGCATAACCACATCATAATGCTGAGAGATATGCAGGGATGAATAAAAGTTCAAGGACTGTGGACATAAAAACCTTCCTAAATGTTATATTTTTTTCTTAGAGTTGAAAAGAGTTTCTTGAAAACCTGGGAATGGCTTGACAGAAATTGGTCAAGCCAATTAATAAGTGTGTGTACACATATATAAAAATTCTATTAATAAGTAATATAATTTATTATTCTATAATTACATATTATTGTTTACACTGAAGTCATGCACTCTCAGAAGAGAACATTAAAAACTGCCCTAGATAGAGTTTGGTTGAGCACAGAGAGTCCCACAGTGGCACCTGGTCAAATTGAGAAACTAATCTCTGTCACAAACTATCAAACGTTACACTTTGCTCATTAGTGGCCAGGAGCTGCGAGTATCACTTTTCAAGGGCCTGGAGAGAGCTTCTGCCAGGTGTCATGATGGCTATGCCAGTTCGGGCTGGGTTAAGTCAGGCCGGAAGAGGCGTTTGCATGGCTGTATTGGCCCATCGTCACCAGACAAGGGGGAATTACGTGAGCGCTTGGATATGTGAGCTGTCTCTTGAGGCTGCTGGCGTGGAGGGGACCCAAGCAGTGTGCTGCAGAGAAGGTAATGCATTCATACGTGAAAGGATGGGTACATAAGAGTTTTTACCTCAGCAATTTTGCCTGAATCCAGCCCTAAGTATGCTCCTGAGGAAAAGTGGATAGTTGCAGGGAATTTGGCCACCAGCCCAGCTTTCAGGCCACTTGTAAATAGAGTGAAGGTGTAGTCTTCAGTGTCCAATGTTTTGATACTTCGATTTGTCTCTGGCAGTTGTAAGCAACAGGTATAAACAAGGGTGCAGTACTTGTGATGTTTCCTGTGGATTCTCAGTATTTAGAGGAATGTGATGTGCGAGGTGGGAAGAGAGGGGGTTTCTTCCCCTTTCTTTTCATATTATCATCATTGCACACTGGTGTCATTACAGAGGGGTCATTGAAGTGGTATTAAGTCTGCACACATACTACTCTTTCCTTTGGAGGGGCCGAAGGAAAAAGGTTTAGTACCCTATGGGTTGTTTTATCTTGCCTGTCTTCAGGCAGTTGTGGTTCAGTATGAAGCTGCCTAGTCAGCCTCTGCAGCCGAGGGTCGGATTGGGCACATGGGGTAGATGAAGCAGACTTGAAGTCCTTTGAAAAGCAATTAAATTTGCCTGTCACTTACTGTTCAAAATATGTCCCAGGTGGTATGTTGATGGGTTGATGTTGGACTGAAGTGCTGTTTTGTAGAAGACGCTGAGCTGTGTGTTTCAGGTTGTTTTTTTGTTTGTTTGTTTGTTTGTTTGTTGGTTGGTTTTTTGGTTGGTTGGTTGGTTTGGATTTTTTTTTTTTTGGTACCTGGTAAAAGAAAAGGGCTATAAAGTAAGAGCTTATGGGGCTGAAAAATGAATGGTTTGAAGTATACCCTCAGTACAGCAGGTTGGTGGGGAGCTGTAAAACAAAATCCTCTCTGCCCTCAAAGGAATGAAGAAAAAACAAGACTGTGAGAAAATCAAGCTCTGCTGTCACAGTGTAAGTACCCAGTTGTGGCTTACCTTTCTGTTGCCACTCTCCAAATGCTGGTGGGACTGTAAATGGCTCTCTTAAATGTATGCAAACCAGATTGTACTAAGCAGTTGATTTAAAACAACAACAATCTTTCATCTTTTGGTGAAGCCAGAAAATACTATAAAATCTAAATTGTCTGGACGAAGTAGTTTATCTTCAAATCCTGACAGCATTCAGCAACTGAAATATATAAATGCACTCAATTCTAGCTTTGGAGCTGAGATTTAATGAGATGCTCAGAGGGAAATCTTAGGACGGGCTTATATAGACTGTAGAAATGGGCCACTGTGTTGTCACAGATAACTATTTTTTCAACTTTTGATCCATTTCTGTGAGTAATCATTTTATCAGACAGCACTCAGGTCTACTCTTTACTTGTCCTTTCTGAAAATAATTTTCAACAGTAACAAATAATCATAGGCTGGAAGTGGAGTCCTGTCACTGATGCTTTGGAATAACAACTGTTAAACATTGCGCAATGCGTGAGCTGTTGAGCTCTGCGCAGGTGCAGGATGCACTTTCCTGCAGTTCAGCCCTAGCTTTCCAGTTTGGCTATGGCACAGGAAGAATGGAGGGAAAAAAGGGGAAAGGTGTGATGTGGGTTAAAGCAGAAAAGGAAATGTTTTGCTGTTGGTCTGTTATCCTAAAAAATAGTGTAACCTATATCTGAAAGGTATGAGAGCTCACACTTCCTTACAACTGACTGTCTTCTGACATAGCACTCTGTAATTTCACTGAGCAATCTGCCCTTCTTGTTCACCACTTGGTGATGAAAGTGATGTTATCTGAGAGTCAGTGATGAGAGATGTTATCTGATCTCAGCATCTGCTATTTAGTAAGGAAGTGGCCCAGGATGTTTTTAAAACAAAAGGTATTCTTACATTAATATGAAAACAAAATTATGTTTTGGCAAAGACTGTGCTGGTGAGAAGTAGAATGGCCCTTGGAAACATCAGGAGTTTCATTACTTCTTAAAATAAAGTTGTGCAATTCTATATGGTCCGTGCTTGCTAATTATGAAATTAAGGTTCTAGAAGCAAAGTAATGCACTTTGTTTTCCCTGTTGTTGACAGCTCAAAATAAGTTAGTCTAAAAAGAATTCGCTCTTAGTTTCTTCTCCAGTGTGAGCGTGACCTGTAGGTACTGGAGTCTACTGCTCTTATTTTTCTCAAAGGGATGTTGTTTTGATGTATATCAGAAGGGCTATTAGGAACAGCAACCAACACTGTCGGTCCAGCTGTCCTAGGTGCTGCTCAAGGTCCCAAAGGCAATTGTTCCCCTGGATGAACAAATCAAATGCATGGAGAAGGGAACCAGAAACCTACCACATACCTGAAACTCTAGAAGCCTCTTCCTGATCTGAGTCTAGTGCCATACTTTCTGTGTTGTCTAAGCCTGTTTCTTTCCTATGCAGCCAGGGCCAGCAATCTTTGATGTGATCTAGTGTCACTTATATGTCAACTAATGGCTACCCCTCAGATGCCACAGAAATATTTTTTTTTTCAGCCTTTTGTACATTTTTCTCCAGTGGCTTAACTATCCATGTAGATGTTGGCAGACCATTCTATGATTCTGGTTTGGCCTCATAAGTATGACAGATTTGAAATATTTTCATGTTTTCTTGGGAAACTTTAATTTTGATGACTGTTGTTTATTCTTTGACTTAACTGATTTAAATACTTGGTCCTTCCCAGTGGATTTATTTTGAAGGTATTCCAGTGTCCAGCTGCCATTGCAGATATTGTTTTCACTGCCAGACAGTAAGTTGGAAATAACTTTCAAGTCATCTCCCTTACCCGTCCTCCAGGGACCAGGTCATGCCAGCATGTGTCCTGTCAGTGCTCCAAGGGTTTGTTTCTTCTTGTTTAGTTGGGAGAATTGTTCGTGTCTGTGTATTCTCCCTTCTTACAACTTGGGACTGTTGAGCTTTGGGTTTTACAGACAGTTAATATAAAAAAAAAAAAATCAAAACTTAGAAAACCCAAAAATCTTGTTAATACGGAACGCTGGATGGGATCCTCTCCCCTGCACACTTTAGTCTGTTTGTGCTGAGTTAGCTGGTTACTACTTGGAGAAGAAATGTTCATCAGCAAATTATATTCTTCTGATCAGAATCACACAGTAGTTTGGGTTGGAAGGGACCTTAAAGGTCATCCAGTTCCAACCCCCTGCTGTGGGCAGGGACACCTTTCACTAGACCAGGTTGCTCCAAGCCCTGTTCAGCCTGGCCTTGAACACTGCCAGGTATGTGGCAGCCACAGCTTCCCTGGGCAACCTGTGGCAATGGCTCACACAGTGTGTTACTACATGAAAAGTAGTGGATAACTTCTTATGCATTTTGGAGTGAGGTCTGTGGTAATAGTGCCTTTCTAGTACGAGGAGGGGCTGTTGGGGTTTGTTGGATGATGGGGTTTGGTTTTGGGAACTGTTCTAAAACTGTTCAAATCTGAGTTTAATTTCACTATGCAGGATACATGTAGATGGTGATGGTTTACTTCTGTTCCATATGACAACAGTTAAGAAGGTTTCTGTGAGGGTAGCATGGGGAGTTTTATCTTCCCCATATGGTTGAGGAAGAGATGGCATTTTCTTAGTGACATGCTATTGTTAGATTTTGAGCTGGAAGAAGGGTTAACTACAGGTTGGCTGCTTCCAATTCCCATGGTAAAGAAAATGCTGGAGCAAACTTCCTTGTTGGAATGAGCATGATGTCTCTTGAAGTAATGTTCATCTGATATTTTGAGTATAACTGAATTTTTATGGTTTTCTGCTGTGTGTTTTTCCAAGTCTAGAAGAATTTTGGGATATTTTATATATATATATATATTTTTTTTATCAGTCATCTGTTTATCCTAGAATTTTAACACTCTCCAGGCTGGTTTTCACTGGCAGGTTTCCCCTAAGCTGCTCTTAGATTATCTTTCATGCCATTGTCTATGGTGTGAATTAAGCAGCTTAGCCATGACTGCTCAATTTCTCTGTTAAAGCTGGTGTTTCTTTAATAGAGTTAGGCTGCTTAGCACCTCTCCAGAGTTTGTGGGTGTCCTCCTGTTAACACTCTTCTGGTGCAGGTTTGTACTTTGTCTGTAGGTGATAGCAGCTTTCTTGGTCAGGCCCCTGAACTTAGAATGTGTTTTATTTTAGCTTCTTGCAAAAAAGACTACTTTACTATCGGTAACTGCATAATTTTTATTTTCAGATTTTTTTTTCCTTTTCATTTTATTCCTAAAGTCAGCTGTTTATTTCCCTGAAGTGTGTGTGCAAAGTTTAATGTGTTGTATCATCTTTCCTGCAGAGAATATCCCGTCTCTGATTTCTGCATCTCCAAAATTACCCTCCATTGTGGAAAGCAGTTGGTGTATAGCCTATAACATGTCAATTTCGAATTGTGTTGGATGAGCATCTTACAGTCCGCAAAATCTTTTATTGATACTGATCTGAAATTGCCAGTATTTAGTCCTCCAACATGGATTTTTCTCAGCACTTTTTGTTTCGCCTTTTTGAAGTTTGGGTTTTGTTCTTGCTTTGCATGAAAAGTGATCAGATCAGATGTCAGCTGCACTACACGCTTTAATATCCTGAATAAGTTGAGCTGCGTTTTCATTCCAGTAGACAGGTTTTTAATCTGATCTGTGGATAGATATCTTACTAGTGGAATGAATATTCTACCAGCAAGAAACCCCAGAGTGATTCTGTCAGTCTTTTGCCACCTGACTCTTTATTATTATTCTTTATTTATTTGCTTCCAAGCCTGCTTAGCAATTTTATTCTTCTTTTTGATTGTTGGGGGGAGGGGAGACTCTCCAAGGCAAACAGATGTCATGGCTGAGGACACTGTCACAGTTTGTAGCAAGCTGTGAGTTCAGCAGCACAGTTGTCTATTGGTGTGCAGTATCCTGTGATTGTCATTTTCCTGTATCGCATTTGAAATGCAGCTTGCAGAAGTTGGCTGTTAATTGGCTTCCAGTCCTTCAGCAGTTTTTCAGCATTAAAAATACTAATTTAATGTTGTATTTCTGCAGGGAGGGAGAACCATTTTCCCATCTTGGTTCATCATGTCTATGACAAATTCTTATATTTAGCTGTATCTTTTAACCCACTCCTCAACATCAACATAAGCTGTGAATTGTGAGAACATGCTCATCTGTTTTCTCTGTTACTTGTATAGCTTTTGACCTTGCTCATTTCTAGTATCCCAGAGAGCTATAATTGTAGCTGGTGGAGAGCATTCATTTTAGAAATTGCTGTTGCATTTGGAATATGTTACTGCCACTCCTCTATGCTTTCCCCAGCTGTGTGGTACTCTGCTACTTGTAACAGGGAAGACAGGAGCACTTCAGTACCCAGTTTTGTCAGTCAGTCCAGCCAGCCTAGTCTGAGAGGTCATCAAAGGGGATTTGACTGCCTTAGGCAAGGAGGGGCTTGCAAAGTGCAGTGGAGATTAAACCATTACTTGGCAAGTAACTATTACACATGGCAGAACATAGTAGCCATTTCCTGCTGCTCCTGAATGTCCCTGGGCGGAGCTGGCTTGTCAGAGCTGTACTACAGATAATTTATCTAAAGGCTCAATTTTTGAGACATACTTTTCATGTATAGTTGTAGTGGTGACCTTGTTTGGTGTATCCACAGCCCTGCTTGGGTACCTGTGCTTGTTAAGTCTGCATTTCATTGCTGAGGGTAACTGGGAAGTCAGTGGGTCTGTAGCACGCAGATTGACTTGCTTTTCATGTGATCCTTGCTCTTTTCGACCTGCCTGTCTTGGCTTAAACTGTGTTGGAGAAAGTTGCAACTCTTGCTCACAGGGTTCCTGTGATCCTCTCAAGTCTCTTCTGCCATATCTACCTGTGGATCCTAAGGAAGAGACCACTGTCCCAGAAGATACTAAACTTTAAATGGTATCTTTCTCTACTTTCCCATGGGTGCTTTCCCATTTTTTATACACAAAATGTACTTTTGAGAGTTGCAATGATTACAAAATTGTTCTTAACTTTTTTTAGATCCAGTTGTGTGTGCTGCATGGAAGTAATTTTTCCTGTTGCAGTTGTCAAATTTGTCTGTGTAAGAAGTCCAAAATGGTACTTGACGACTTATGTACTGTGGCATGTTGATCTGTAATCTTTAGTCTCTTACCATGTGTAGATTTCTTGGCTTTCCTCCTATGTCTGTAACTATACATTTAACTATATGTATGTAATATATGTATATAAAAAAAGATTAATAATGTCTTCTGAATGCAACACGAGTGTTATTTGAAGATCTTTTTTATTTATGTGACATGGAATTGCAGTGATAAAAAGCCATGCAGGCATATCCCTCCAGCTTTCCTTGGGATCTTGGATAGTGTTATGTATTACTTGTAATGCCTGTAATCACAGATGGAGACTGTGCTGCAGTGGGTAATCTCTTGTTGTTTGTTACACTGAGTGCTTTTTCTTTTCTTCTCCTGTTTTTTTAATGAGTCCCTTTCTGAAGTAGGCTAAGCCTAGTTGTCCTTTTATCAAATCCCAGTTGGTGATCGCTATTAGCAACAAGATAACACGTTTTCACAAGCTTGCACCTGGTTTCTAAAAAAAAGTGTGTGTGCTGCTTTGCACATAAGCTTTGCCTCTTAGGTTGCTAGGGTTCAGTTTGAATAGCTGATTCATGTGCTGTATGTAGGTATCTAGTACTTCGGCTCTGTGAGAAGCTGTAATGTGTTTTGTTGGGTGTAAATTTCCCTAAATTAACCTGGAAAACTTAAATGCAGAGGTTTTCACCCCTGTTAAACAGCAGTGATCTACAGTTGTAGTGAAAAGAAGGCGCAAGCTGAGTTGACACTGCAGGTATGATTTTTTTTATAAGAAATGAAGCTTGCTTGATGGGGGATCTTTGTATCCTTAATCAGTTAATGGCTTGATTAGAACTTGAGTTATTAAATCAACTATGTAAATATCTGTGAAGTGGGTACTGAGGTTCTTCCCATCAGCTCTTCCAGAAGCAGCAAAGGACTGAAAAAGCTGAATCCAACATTCCTTACAATCAGTGAAAAGCATGTTTTATGTTTGTGAACTTTGGCTCAGGACCTATGGCACCAGAAACAATGAAGTGATTTAACAAATCAGTATGTGTTCTGTTTATTCCCTACCACCCACCCCGCCACTCAGTTTGGACTGTCTTAATTTTACTAATAGAACGGTATTTACTTGATAGGAGTTCCTTGTCTGTGGTATTATCTCCATGAGCTTCTAAGATGCCAACAAGGCAGAGTTTTAGAGGAATATTACAAACTGATGTAGGGAGAAAAAGAAAATAATTGGTTTGTTGGTTGGTTTTTTTTTTTTGGTACATGACCCCTGAAATTTCCATGTGTCACCTGCAGAAAACTTGATCTTCAGAGTTTGCATGTATGACTCTGTGCTGAGTCTTCTGACTGACAGTAAAAAGCACCCGCATGTCTCAGCAGTGTTCCGAGTAAATGTGCTTTTAGGAAGCAGAGTGTATCTGTTCTGGCTGAAGGAGGTAGGAGTGCAGTTGTCAGTTGTTCAGCTTAAGTAGTTCTTAACTCTCTCGGGGGGGTGGGAGGATGGGAAGACAAAAAGAACCCAAAACCACAACAAAATAATGGAACAGATGGAGAGCACCCCTGGTAGCGTTGGGATTTCAGTGAAACAAGTGAGAGTAAGTAGCTCTGGATCCATTTTGTTTGCAGTCCTCAGGTGAATATTGCAAAAAACTTCCTAGCACCTAATAAACTTCCTGGGAAGCCCTTTTATTGGTGAATTATCTTCTATATTTCTCATGCGGAGATTGTCCAGGAGTCCCATCTGGATGTAAAAGGCTGCCACCCTGGCAGGATGCAAGCGTGGTTCTTGGATGGAGGTGCTGGGGAGATGCTGCCTGTGTCTTCTTGGGGCAACCAGAGCCTGTACCCAGCTGTTTGGAGATACCAAGGAAGAAAACAAGATCAGTGCTGACTAGTTCCTGAGAGGGCTTTTGCTCAGCCCTCTTTCAGAAGCTGGTTGTTGTAAAACTGTCTTAATGGGTGATGAGCAGAAAGCCTGCAGGCTTGCAGGGAGTGGGCAAAAGCAATGAGGTCAACTAACTCACTTCTCTAGCTTGTACAGCTGGCAAAAAGTGGGGATACATCACATGAAATAGAG
This sequence comes from Agapornis roseicollis, assembly GCA_002631895.1. Classification (NCBI taxonomy): domain Eukaryota; kingdom Metazoa; phylum Chordata; class Aves; order Psittaciformes; family Psittacidae; genus Agapornis; species Agapornis roseicollis. Next base: position 100,083 of record NDXB01014132.1, read on the forward strand.
CAACTGATCACAACAAGTTTTTTGATCTTCTCTCAGTACTGGCTCCATTAAGTTGCCAGTTAAAGCAGCATAGGCTGAAGTCCCAGATGTGGATTAGGACATCCAGATGTTTGCCACTTTAGGCTGTGTATACCTGACATTGCTTTAAATGCTGTAGTTTTAATTTTTCCTCAATCTGTGTGGATGCATCTATACTGGTAAACTAAATAGGGCCAAGGCTCAAGTGTAATTGTCATTTATGTGATCTTTGTATGCTCCTGGGCAGGGTTTGGGCAGAGGGTTTTCTCTGAACCATGCGCAGGTGTGGAGGCAGAATGGACAGCAATCATAAAATTACAGAATCGCAGAATTACTAGAGTTGGAAGGGACCTTAAAGATCATGCATTTCCAACCCCCAGACATGGGCAGGAGTGCCTTCCACTAGATCAGGTTGCTCAAAGCCCCATTCAGCCTGGCCTGGAACACTTCTCTTTGGAAAAGAATTTGGGTACGTAGGCGAGGACTACACTGTACCAGAGAGTTGAGACGTCCTAAATTCTGTTGACTGGTATATTTATTAAAGTGAAGAGCCTTTTTGATGTTTTGTTTTGGTTTTTTGGATGCCTGGAGCTTACAAGCATGTGTATGTACAGATATATGATATGAGATGGCAGAGCTGTTTTCTGCTCTGTAAGGAAGTGCAGTGGTGGGGATCAGGCTTGCCTTCCTTTTGTGTCACAGCAGGGAGTAAAGAGCCACCCCACTGGGAGAGGTGGAAAGGGTCCTGCATGCAGGCTTCTGTCCTAAACTATGCCTCGATAGCTTGGTGCTTATAGCTGCCTCAGCGGAGGTGAGGGTGGGGCTGAAGGTGGGATTTCAGGTCTCGGACAGGGGAGGGGGTTGAACCACAGGTATCTGTTTTTAAGGCAAGTGCTTCAACCACTGAGCCATTGAACAGAAGGGGAATGATGCTTTTGAACTGCTTTAGGGGAAGAGGTAACAGCAGCTCCCCCTTTTTTATTGCTTTTGGCAGAGGGGAAGTGAGATGAAATGAAACAAAAACTGGTAGGGAGAGCACGCCTGAGAAGCTGACATGATCGTTTTATCTCCCCACAGAGAGCCACATTTTAGACATGGTTCTTCTCTGCAGCAGTTCCCAGGCTGAAGTGGGACTCCTGCCTGCCCAGCATCCTGCCTTCTGGGATGCCTTGAGGTGCTGTGTGCCAGCTGGGAGCAGGGGAACCACACTGCCATGGGCCATGTTCCCTGGTGCTTATTCCCACCTTCTGCAAACGCTGACTCATCTTTCATGATCTAATCTGTGCTTAATAATTAAGAGTATTAAGGCTCGTTTGCACAGTGTTTCGAAGGTGTTGTATAACTACAGGCCCATGTGATTTTTATTGTTTCAGGCATAGTTTTTCTGCTGTTAATGTTAATTCCTCCTTAATAAACCTGACATGATTCTGTTATGTGGTCAGGTCTAATTTAGAGGCTTTGGAGGTGCTTTTATAAAATACTGGTGGGGTTTCACCCCCTTTTTGGTACTGTATTAATTTCTGACACAGTTCCATGAAATTGATGAAATTAACTTTTCTTGATCCAAGAGATTAAACGTGGCTGTAAATTTTTAAGCAGAACCAGTTGCTGCAATTCCCCATCAAAGAAAATCATGTGGACTTGAATGAGTAAGACTTAGGGAGAGCGTTCTCCTGAGGAAGCTGATTAGTTAATACTTAAGTAATATCTTTTTCTTTCCTCTCCCCCTGCATCTCCAAACCTGAAACAACACAAATGATTCCTAGATCAAAAGAACGCTTGAGTCCCTTTTATCGGACAAATATCACAAATGGTAGGCTCTTTTAGTGTTCACTTGAGTAACAGCTCGGGCTTTCACAATTCCTTTAATAAACTTAAAGTAGGTCATAATACCCACCACAGCATCCTTAAACTGGTATAAATCTTGGTTTCTAGAGTTTTAATTACAGTGGCTGCTCCCATTAGGTGGTCTTGTTTCATGGCAGGATGCTAGACAGCTCTCTTGCTCGAAGTCATTTATGTGGACTGCGGGTATGTCTGTCAAACCATAATGAGCAATGAAAGAATGAAGAACGTTAATTTAACTGATGCTGCTTTTGCTGTTAACGTAAGTACCACCAGCTGCACCTCGTAAACATTGGTGTTTGCTCGCCTGCGCATCCCTATTCAGCGAGACCTACCATGATTGATAGAGGCAGAATTAGACTGCTGGTTTGCATGCCGCAACTTTTCTATGGCACTACTTCTGTGAATGTGTTTTTTTTTGTTGCAAGAGACAGCTCCTAAATTTTAATTGCCTTTCAAACTAGAAAGTGCTGCTCGTGTCAAATGCTGATAATTGGTTTATGACATAGAGGTATTATAAATTAAGGAGAGGTCAGCTTAGATAATGCACAATTTACCTGGTGGAGGAATGATGGTTGGCAGGAAGATGCTCGCTTTGGTGTGTGGGGGTTCTCAGTGCTCACACACAGCTTCTTTAACAATGGGCCCTAATAGGAAAGGACTGGCTGCAACAATAGGGGTGCTTGAAGCCACTTTATAATTAGAGAAATTACTGAATAATGCAAAACTCCAGTAATGGTGGTTTTTTTCTGGCCCATTAAGCATTCATGTAAACCTTCAAAATAAAGCTGCATACCTACTTTTACCTGTCAGCTGTGGTGTGCACTGAGCAAAAGCACATTTGGTTCCTTTCAGGCAGGTTGTTAGGAGGGTGATGAACCCCAAGAATTTGGCACAGGCCACTTGCGCTCCAGTGCAAAGTCATTTAGAGGCATCTCTCTCTCTCTCCCTTGTTCCTCTGATTAAGGTGCTCCTGTGCCTCTTTGAAGCTGCTTCTCACTGACATGCTGTTCAGCATTTTCTCCTTTGCCTTGATGGTTTCTTAAAGTGTTTCACATCTGTAGCATAGCTCCATTCTCACTCTGTGCTGATATACCCAGTTATTTCAGAAGTAATTTACTGCACATCTCTGTTTTTACTCCAAGTATACGTTAGGATGAAATGCTCTAAATCAAAGTGACTGCAGTTAGGATATAAATTATTTAGAGTTTAAACCAAGAAATACTCATTTAAGTAATATATTTATTTTGTTCTGTATTGCATATAACTTATTTCTGCAATATTAGCCAGTAAGTAATGATTGAAATTTTACAACTTGCAACTAAATACCTTAAATTTATACCACTCTTTGCTAATCAAAATAATATACTCATCTCTGCACACTGTTTGGTTTTAAAGCTTTATATTCTTTAATAAATATTGTAGCTTTATTAATTTTTTAACATATTGATTAATTCATGACAAGCCATACTTTGCTATTTGTCTATTTCTCTGAACACCTGTAATCAGTGAAGCTCCTTGTTTTGAGTACAGATGGGAGAGATGCAGAGTGAGGCAGAACTAGTGGTTATGACTCATAGCACTTGATGGTTATGGCACCAGACTACAGGCCAGCGTCTGGTCCCTGCTTCAGGGATATCTCTTGAGAGGGATGAGAACTGCAGTGCTCCTTGGTTTCTCACGTCTTCTACCTATAGGCAGTATCTTACACAGCCTTTTTTTATGAGTGCTTTTGATGTCTTACTCAGAGAAAAATAAAGTGGATCTTTAGCAGTGTTTGGGCACTGCTTCATTTAGTTTCTAGATTGCAGAGCCAGATTGCAGCCTCACTATTCTGACTAGCACAGTTCTGGTGTGTATGGAAACACAACAGTCTTGAAAGCTTTCAGGCCAAGTAGAGGAAAAACCCCCGCAAAAGCGGCCTTTAAATTGTTAATACCGTGAATGTAAGCTCATAGGGCTTGCCAAACCCGTGTTGGATACTGATGTCCTCCTTTAGTTATGATCTACTCCATTACCTGTGTGTATCTAGCTTTAGAGTTTGTCAGATTGATTTCAAAGAGAATTACACATATGCAAACTTCTGTGATCGGGGTACTTACGTGTTGTAATGAGATTTTCCATTAACATGTGCATGAACTTCTAGGGACCTAAACTGGTTGTTACATGGCCCCATGCCTATAAGGCTATAATGTTAATCTATAATACCTTTCTCTCCCACTTGATTCTCTCCTTCCAGCCTGTGATTGAGAAATTAACTTTTCTTGGTCTTATTTGCAGTGACTTGGTCCTAGTAAAGAAAATACTTTGAGTAACTTCTGGTTATGTTGAAACAAAGAAAAAAATGTAATTCTAGAAAGAAAGTGATGAAACATCTGACTTCTTGGAAAAGGTAACAGAAGGAAAAATAAAAATAGTAACACTTAAGCAGTTATTAAGCAATTATACTGCTTAAATATACAAACATGTTTGACTTGATCTTGCATGGAAAGATCTTCCATGGATGTTTCTTGTATAATTTCAAGCTATTATCTTCTTATGCACATCCTGAAGAGAATTTGCTGGTATCATTTAACATTTTCTTTAAACCTTAGTGTGTTTAAACCCTTACATTAAACCTAAGTTTTAATACTTTGGTTTTTAAGTTAAATTTAAAATTACTACATTTTAATCCCATATAACTGAGAAATACTCATTTTAGTACAATTTACCATAAATTTCATTATTCTTTCTTAAGGGAAAGCAACATTTTACTCTCTTGTAAGAGTATTTCCATTTATTTGGCATCTAAAATTATTTAATTTCTAGCAACTAAGAATAAAAGTATTTCTTCCATAAAGCAAAGGATCATTTTAATGAGCCTTACAAACAACATTCCATTAAAATTCTGTATCAGCTCTAAAGTATATTTCCATTTGATACCCAGTTATTTTTAGTTACTTCCCCCCTGCCCCACCCAGGAATATGATGTGAGCAAACCAAAGAAAAGCCTGTGTGTATTCAGATACTGTTTCCACTGCCATAATGTGTAAGGTCAGCAGAAGATCTATCCTCCCCCTTAGTGTTGATTCCTCATCCTCTTTCCCTTAGCCGTCACAGGTTTTGGGTGGATCTGGTGAAACAAATCTTAGTTCCGCAGTCTGTGTTGGCACACAGCAGCTTTTCCAGTGGCACTGAAAGTGCCACTGAAAGCAGTGGCACTGAAAGCATCTACTGGCAACGCCTTGTGCTCTCCGTTGTATCAGGACAGGTTTGGCGAGATGTGACAGTGGTTAATAAGGCATCTTCTTGCTACAACAGTGATCTGAAACTCATGGTTTGGGAAGTGAAAAAGGGATTAGAGACCAAGAAAATTATGGAGAGGTTACATCCTTACCATCAGGTATTTCCTTCATCTAATTTCAGACTGTGACTGTATTACTAATCCCCAGTGTATATACACAAGTATATGCAGATTTTTATTCTCCAAGAAGGAAAAGCTTCTTTCTTTAGAAGGTGGGGAAACCTTGTGGTGGAAAGCAAGATTTGCCAGCCTTCCAGCTCCTCCTGTAACCTCTGTAGTGTCCAAATAAAGTGTAGAATATCTATTTACATGGAAGCCATAAAGTCAGGATAAAATTGATGAAAATACCAGCTTCAGTGGACTAAATATTCCATGTTTAAAATTGAATGGGTGGAGGAAATTAACTTTTTTGGGACAACAACAAAAAAATCCAAAAAACAACAACCCACCAACAAAACAACTTCTGGTCTCACATTAGAAATAAGTAAAGGCAGGCTGCATTAAGCAATCAACAGGTAACATTTTTGTTGTCAACGACTCCACTTGCCTTGTGCTAATTTTCGTCAGGAGTCCAGATAATATACTACTAACCATTATTTTCTCACCTAGTTTGCTCAGTACTGACAGATAATAGATGATCCTATTACAAATAGATTTGACACTGTATCCATGAAAATGTGAAAATTGGAGTCTCTCATCGTTATTTAAAATGTGTGCTCACTCACTCAAATGAGGTATAAGAGGTACTGGAGATAAAGTAGGCCAGATTGCTGGAAAGGCTGCCTCAGTGTCACACAGGTTAATGTAGATGTATTATGTATTTATATAGCCTATAGGAGGGTAACTTTTTAGCAAATGATTTGGACTGAATGTGCACTTGATCAGGACTCTCATTAATAACTCATGGCCACACTATTCTCATGGTGAGAAGTTACCTTTGCAATCACAAAGATTAATTCTTGGGCTGTCTATTGTAGTTTGGGAGAAAGAGTCCAAAGAAACAGGTGAGCTGTGTGTATTGTGCTGAGCAGAGATCTGTATAGACTGAGCTATAGATTGAGGTGCTGTGCTATTCCTGACATTTTGGTTAAAACGGCCATTTTTTTTTTTCCTCAGCCACTGTTCTAGAAATGGAAACAGTATTGCTTTTCTTTGAGGGAGACCTGTGCTCACACTACCTGCAGCTGAGTGAAGGCCCAGTGCCAAACTGTATCCTCCATGCATGAGATACCAAAGATAAATTGACATTTTCCTGTTGGGGGTTAGGTCATATCTGTGTTTCCATGAGAATTGCGGTAATGTAGTCAGAAGTTAATAACTAATTTGATGATGTACCCAGTGGGATTTGGTGCAGAAGAAGGAAGAGTTCGTTAAACATGAGACAGTCAGCATTTCCTTTCATACTGGTAACTTGATTTCCCTATTTGATGGGTCATGAGAGACCAACATATTTGAAGTTCTTTGGAGCATGGACATTTTCAATTGATTTGTCCTGGACTGTTACAAAATTTCATTATTTTGCTCAGGCCTTGCACATCTCTGGATCTGAGTCATTGCAGAAGCCATGCAGCACAGCAAAATGATTTTGATAGACCTTTTCCTCAACAGTGCATGCCTGTAGTGTGGCATTCAGGTTATGCAGCTTGTGGAAGTGGTCTAGAAATAGGCAGTTGTCTGGGCTAATCACATGAAGGCAGTCAGTCTATTAAGAGTCTTTGAATTATGCATATGACAAATGAGGACCATAAGAGAAGACACTGAGCGAGGAGAATTTGGATAGAGCTGTTAGATGAGATGGAGAGTTTGCACCAAGAAAGTACATCACCAGAGAGCTGGAGCTGTGAAGAAGGCTTTTTTTACTAATCCTGACATCACTCATAGACCATGAGGAGAAAACTGAGGAAGTAAACAGCAGCATCCCTGCTGCTGGAGCATGATCATTGTACATACTCTCTGTCATCAGCATATTCCCTGTCAATAAATGGGTGTATGATAGTTTTACTCAAAGCCTTTGATGACAGGCTGCAGGACACTGCCTGGGGCTGTAAGATAAATAACAGTAGTCTTCTCCATGGGTGCTATCTGACTTTTAAAAAAATAATCCCTTCCTGACCACACCATTGCTGGCTTGTGAAGACACAAGCGAGCTCTCTGGTATCTATATAGCTGCTGAAGTTGCACGTGTTTCACTCAGAACTGTAAGCAAGTGTGTCAAGGGAAGCAACAAAGGGAAGTTCTTCACCTGGAATGTTCATGTCTCTTCCAACACGGCCAAAGCATCACAAAGATGGTAGTAACTTAAGGATGTGAAATGACTTGCTGTAGTTCCTCATTCGGAGTAGTTGTGTGCGGGCTGCCCGACAAGCTTATTGAGAAAGCTTGCTAGTTGGGAGGTGCTGGAGGTAGTGCTGGTGTGTCACCCACCAACCATGCAACTGAAAATAAGTGATTGCCAGGAAAATAGGAATCCTCTAGGAAGATGCTTTCCCTCCTCATATGTAGGCATTCAGATGGTTGCAGGCAGTGCTGACACCCATTGGGGAAGGTTAGCTCTCAGGCTACCCACTAATAAAAGTTTCTTAGCACTGTATGTAAAGAAACTAAACCCTATGTTTTTATATAACATTATTCTTAAATTAAATCTAGCATCTCAATTTTAACAGCATGATCTCATCACACAATTGAATGAATTCTGTGATGGTCAGATGGGCTAGAATCAACAATTTACACCAGGAGAAAAAAATCTTGCTGTGAGAGAATTGCTGCTTTTTCTAATTATTCTCATGGAATCAGAAGTTTGATTGACTGTAACCTGCTAATCTCCCACACTTCCTCTTTTGTCTTCTCTTCCCACTAAAGGCTATCTTTTGTAACTTCTCTGTTTATTCTGCTGTTTCTTTGGGGTTGACAAATTAAGCTGAAGATCTTTTTTTAGTGTTGTAATTGGGAAGTGTAGAGAGGAGATTAAGAGCTCCATTAGGCCAGTGTGCTGCTGGCGGTCAGCTTTGGAAATTTCGTTCATTGCTTAGGAAAAATGTCCAAGATCTGCACCTCAAAGGTGTGAAGTTTTGAGTCTTGTTATTCTAATATTGATTTGGGCTACAATAAATGGGACAGTTGATACAGGATTGAGTAAGAGAAGTATAATTAATTCCAACCAACATGAACTTACAGAAAATGAATGCTGTGAAGCTAATCTAGTCTCTGTTAAGTGTTTCTAGTGTGATGGCAAGTTTGATATTTATGGCTTCTACAAGGCATTTGACTTTGTGACACCATTTTGGTTAAAAACTAGAACAAAATAGTTCAATGTGTGAAGGTTAGGAATTGAGCTTGTCCAACTTCAGCCATTTACAATTTGCTGTCCTACTCCAAACTAGTTGTTCTAGGCTCCTTCTGAAGTTGGTGGAGAGGAGGAGAGAGGGTTATTGCTCTTCCCCTGAGCTGACATAAAGGGAGCGTGTGCTTATAGAAAGGACAAAGCTGTTTTTGCCTGTGTTGGCAATCTTTGTGCACATCCATAGAAGAACTTCGGGGGAGGCTGTGCTAAATCTGAGTCTGACCATATTGCAGACACTCCTGGAATATTGTGTTCAGGTCTGACTGCACCTCAAGGAGGTTGATGAGATAGCGAGAGATGCTAGAAGAGTAGTGATGGTGACTATGGAATGGAAAGATGTGCCTTTAGGCCACCGGGATTTCTTGCAAACATTCATTACCCTAATCCAAGAGAAAGAAAGGATTGATTAGCTTTTCTAAGTGGAAAATTAAGAAAGGAAGTGTCTTCAGTCTGTTGAACAAAAATACAGCAAGATGTGTTGTCTAGAAATGAAAGCCAAGAAAATTCATAATAGAAACAAATAGATCTTGACAGCAGGAATAATTAATCACTAAAACCTTTCACCAGCACCCAGAAGGCATCACTTAGAAATTCAGTAATCGTGACAGGATTTTTATTTTTTTTTTCCTGAACATGGCAAGAAATTGAGTCCTGTGTCTTTATAATATGCAAGAGAATCAGACTGAGGTCAAAAAGGGACTGCTAGGTTTATCTAGTCAGTAAATAACACTGTGAAGTGAATAGGACTTCCCCTGCTATGGGCAACTTGTCAGTCCAAAATGAGTCAGAGAAAATGGAGGTGGTATTTGTGGGATCATAGGTGCTTTCTGTCAGTCCCACTGTATTCAAAGGTTAGCTCTTCTAGGTAGAGACATAGCTTTGAAAAACTTTCTGGGATACAGTATGCTGGTGGCCATGCCACACCATAGGGGTATCATCACCTTGGCTGTGTTTTTAACTTTCATACTACTTTGTACCTTAATATCGAGTAAGTATGTTACTTTATCTTGCTATATGGCAGTGTTTGTTCAGATCATAGGACAAATGGGTGCTTTTACCCTTTTGAGCACAGGCAGTTCTTTCCAAGCAAATGATACTGTCCTCTCCCTTCCCATTTTTCAGCATCAGACTCAAAAGGCAGCTTTTAGGTTTTTCCCCTCACCCCTGCTGTCTCTGGTACATCATGAACCAAGTGCAGTTCCTGTTCTGTGCTCTGTTGCTTTGTGTTGTGTATAAGACGAGGGACATGGACCTCGTCTAAGAGCCAGGTATTCTGCCACTGCCTTGGCTGTTCTTCAGCAGACTGTTCCTATACTTCTGCTCTTCTTAATAGCACTCCTTCCACACTACAAAGAGCATGATGTGTCTGTCTTCACATTACCTGCAGCTGGTTATGTTACCTGACTTCCTGGTAGTCCATGAGAGTCTTCACTGGAAGAATAGGACTTTGTGTTAAAAACCATCTGCAAATGGCAAACCAACAGGTTTTTTTCTGTTTCTGCTTTTTCTATTGACTTTTTTTGACAAAAATCTGGAAAAGACCTTGAACTGCAGAAAGTTGGTTCATGATTTCAAAGAAGTTGAGGTCCTTTCAATCTCAAATGCTTCAGTGCTTTGAGTGCTAGTCTCTCCAGCTGCTTCAGTGAAGCAACAGATTTGAGAAGATCTATTAGTCAAGCTGTCCTAAAACTTTTCAGCCTTTTAATCCCAATGCCTTCAAACCATTTAAGAAGGTATCTTTGCTAGTCTTTGCTTCAATAAAGAAAGAAAAGATCTTTCAACACATGTACTTGTCTATTACCTTCATCGCATCTCCAGCAAAGCCAGTGGACTTCAATGAATTGTGAAGAAGCTGACTCCACTTTAAGGAAATCTACCCCTTTTATTAGACTGTATGTATTTGTCTTCAAAGAAACCTCACTATTCGGGTGAACAGTTTTGAACTGAACATTGCAGATCCATTAGAACTCTGCATTTATTTGAATAAGCAGTCTTTTCAGCAGTCTCTTTTTTTGCATGAGAATATTTTACATATCTCTTCTGAACATCACACATCTCAGTAGCTTTCCTTAAACTTTTACAGGAAAATAAAAATGAAACAAATCTGAATGAGTAAAAAATTCCTGTTTGCATCATCAGTCATCTGGTTGTGAGTCTTGCTATAAAACGCTACAAAAATGAATGTCTGGAGAATGTAATTCAATGTTTAACATGGTTTAGGAGTAGAACAGTGGATGCATTATTTGAGGATGGACCCCTAAAGTGTCTGTCTATTTTCTTATGGAGTTTTGTCTGGATGGTCAAGTGTGTATGCTTTAACTTCATTTAGAAAATCAACTAAAGGCCATCATATGAAGAAAAAAGTTAAACTCAATGAGTTACTAATGCTGGCTGTCTAATCTTCTAGGTCTGTAAATTCATTACTAACCTCTGTATATCTTGCATCGTTTAAAAAGTATTTTTGGGGAAAAAAGTTGTAAATCATCTTGGCAAACTTTGTCATAATTGCTATTTGCATTGGAGCTTGCAAAAATAGCTTTGTTTATGATCTGATACTTTTAATGGCATATTTCACTGTTTCCATTTAAACTTTGAAATGACATCTTTGTTTTTCCCTTTTAAAGAGCAGCATAATCCAGATGTCTGTCAGAAGAGTTGTTGATGTAGCATTTTATGAATAATCCTTCTGTTTGAGTTTTTTGTTTTGTCAGAAATGTTTGCCAAGCTCTCATAAAGCTCCCGATGAATATTATTGATGTATACTTCCTTTTAAAGAAGTGATTCTCCATGCGGGATACAAACTGAACAGTCAGTTTGAAACCCCAGTTTTTTTCTCAAAAGTTATATGATGTTGCAGGAGGATTTAATTTGTTGGTGTGATGGAACAGGAAGTTCCTGAGCTAAAATGATTCTCCCCTTTCCTTTGTCCAGCTTAACTGTGTGAAGCACAGCCCTGCATTCAAGTTTGCAGGACTTCTGAGAAAGTATTACGCAGAATATTCTCAGGATTACTGTCGGTCTGCTTAAGTCTTTGATGAAGGGTGTTAATAGTTCCCTGTCTGCTTTCAGAGAGATGAGTGTGATTGTGAGAAACATTTAGTAAAACATATTGAGTAGTCTTAGGAGTACAGCAGTCACCATTTAAAACATGGAGCTGTTACTACATCCAGTGTTGCTGTCATTTGTGGCTGTTGAAAGATTTATATAAGCAACTTGCCCTTTAGGCATGTGCAGACATCCTCTTCTCTGGTCATTTTTCTCAGGTGATTCCTTAAGCCTGGTGGCTGCAGCATAAATACTTAGAGAGCATGATGAGGACTGGCAGCATTGCTGGGCTTTTTCCAAGCATATCAGAATCCTTTTGGCTTGTAAATGCTCTGGGGTCTGCAGACCTTGCAGTGTTCTAGCCTGCAAATTAGTAGCTGGCTGGTTGTCAGATGGGGAAAAGAGAGATCTGTAAATTTTGTAATAAATAATAGATTAGGGTTAACATACACAATAGCATTCTGCATGTATCATGGTACAGAGCAGTCATTCCTTCCCATAAAGTCAACTGGAACTGTGAAAATGGATGCATCCTTCCTTTTCCAGCTCTGTGTTTTATTTTTTTCTATCCCAGCCTGCAATTCTTGGCTGCAGCTTTGCCCAGCTTCAGAGCCTACATAGCTTCTCATGGGATCTGTAATTACTCCCTTCTCAGACCACTTGCTCCGTTTCTGGCAATGTTAGGACAACAGGTCACACCAGTCGTTATAGAGATTTTCCTTGTGGAGTTGGAATAGTCCCAATCCAAATATACTAAAGACAACTGGGACTGCACAACAGTAGTCCCTAACATGCGCAGCACTGAGAGCTTTGGGTGCGTTGGTCTGTACTTAAATGCTGTGTCTATACAGCTTTCCCATTATGCTAAGCTCGGCTGTTTGCACAGTGACTCATTTTGATTTGCCAGACACACTGCCTGTAAGCACCCTTCTTTTAGTGCTTATGAAACAGCTACTTGGTCCGCCTAGTGAGTGTTTCTACCTTATATTACATTTGGTTCCCTCCTCCACTTCCCCATTCTGGTTTGCTTTCCTTTGCCTTGTTGATTTGCAGAGAGAATGCTCCAGCTGTGCCTCTGAGCATTTTATTTGCTTTCTCCAGCCCATGCCCCAAGCTGCAGTACCTGACATAGGGAGGAGGTTATGTTTGCAGTGTAGAGCTGCTTACAAAGGGCATTTTTAAAGGACTTTGTGCTTCACAGTTGATTTATGGCTCGTCTGCACAGGCAGGCATTCATAGAATATTTTTTTATGTTAAACTTTCCCTGATTAATTAAACTACAATAACTCTCTCCTGTCCTTGACTTCATCCTTCTTCCTTTCCTAATCCTTTCTTTTTTTCAATTACAAGTGAGACAGCGTAGGCAGGTGCCACATGGTGTGTTGCATCCCCTCTGAGGTCCATGTTGTGTGTCTCTGCTGCAGGCAGGCTGTTGGGCAACCTCTACTTCAGAGGAGCTCTGAAGCAGTCTCTTGTTGTTGCCAAATATTGCTGCCTGCTCCTCAGCTTACTTCAGATCAGGAGGATGCTGTTTAAATCTGCATATGCTCCTCTCACCATACGAAGCTTTTGGTGGATGAGCTGATCTGCTTGTATTGCCCTTGGATACTTCATCTGTAACAGAGAAACTCTGAAGCAATGTCCCGCTGCATAAGAAAACTGTGGTTCTGACTTGACATCATATGAAATCATACTCCGTCTCATCCTTTCTTGCCTTTTGGTAGCCTCTTTTTGAATTTACTAGTTAAAGCCTAGTGAGCTTTCTGTTAGCTGCTTGTGCTGTCACTGTATCTAACTGTTTGCAGGGTAATTCTACTTTTTACAACCCAGAACTGTTGAAGTTCAGGCAATTCTGATTGATCTAGCTGCTTTCTCCAAAACATTCAGACCTGATTCTCACTGATCAGGTCTTTTGAGCCTAAGACACTTCTAACTATTCCATCCCTTCATGAAGATGTCTGTGTTGATGAGGTAGGAGAGCTGACATAGACTATATGATGTTTTGTCTAGCCTCCTGCTAGTTTAACCCTGAACTTCATGAAGCTTGCTACTATAATGATGCAATATCTAAACCAGATGTTTGGTTTCCATCAGGTTGGTTCAAGTAATTTAGTTTAGAAGCTTAGGTACAGTATAGGATATATGACCTCTCTGTATTGAAGTGGTTAGACTCCCAAAGGAGAGATGAGGGTACTGCTATAGGCTTCTGTAAGGTACCTTCAGCTTCATAAGTTTCGATACCAGGAATTGAGGCTTTACCTTTGCAAATAGTACACTATGATGAGAAATGGCCACTCTTGGTTTTGGTGTTTAAACCTCCTTGCTGTGCATCTGTCTCTTCCAGTTACAGTATCTCATTCAAGTAGTTCAGAACTTCCTGGCTGGTGTTGCTCTCACTCCCCCTCAATAGCAACTGCAGTAAAATTTTGGTAAGATTAAAATCCTTCCTGATAAACAGTCAAGATTTTCTAAATTGGGGGAATAAAACCCCATCCAAATGATAGTAAATAATGTAAGTTGCAGTATGTTAAACAGTAAAGGCCACTAATCCTTTGTGTTGCCACAAGAAATAATTTTTACTCTTCTTTGGGCCCGCATGTCCAGGAGCATGCAAACAGATTTTGAACTTAAGCCCGTCTTTGTGTATCATTTTCATGGTGAGGGATTATTGCTTTTGTTGCTCCTTTTTCTTCCTGATCCTTCTTTCTTCAGATGTCCTGTATCCAGCTGTGAGGGCTGTTTTTCCTTTCCCTGTGGCACTGCCATCTAGAGTCTGCAATATGCTTTTTAAATATTCTTCATGTCTTTCATTACTGAGGTGGGAAAGAAAAAGGTTTCCTTCTTGTAAAACTGTCACAGGCTTCTTCCCTATCAGAAACCGATTGCATTTTTTTCTTCCTGTCAAAGGCTCTTTCTCTGTTCTGTGAAGTCTTGGAACAAGAGTCCTGAGATGTCTTTGAAAAGTGGATGTTTCCCTAAGGAGATCTTCCAGAGCATCTCTGGCCTAGTGTTGCCCTTGGAGATGATGGGGTAACTGTGACATGATGAGTCACTATGTAAAGGAAGAATTACTCCCTTGAGATTTTTTTTTTCCTTTCCATAAACTGCTTCATGAAAACAGTGCTCTTTCCACAAACAAAAAGCAAAACAAAAAAGAGATTCTATTTTTGTTTGAGCTTTTTCATGCAGTCCATGCTAAATTCTTTAGTCATGTTGTAAAAGCCAGAAATACTCAGTTGAAATGTCTCTACAAAGCATTCAAGAAGTGTTAAATAGATAAATAAGTAGACCAGCTATTTGAACAGCCTTAACTCCAAAATGAGTCTAACCCTGTAAACAAAGCAGGCTGAGGAGAAGGAAGGAACTCTGTATGACAGAGAAGATGAGAATCATAGAATCATGTGGTGGAGGATAATGTGGATAAGATACTTGCATATCTGCACCTTCCTCAGACCTTTCACATGCTGCTCCTTTGTATTATCTTGTTTAGGTTTTAAAAAACTAACCTTCAGCTGTCTAGTGGCTACAACAGGCTCTGTTTTTTCATCATGAAGGACTAAAAATTGTAGATGTTTTGTCTGTTTAGTAGGATCACTGAATGTTTTGGGTTGGAAGGGATCTTAAAGATCATAAAGTTCCAACCCTCCTGCCATGGGCAGGTTCCACAAGACCAGGTTGCTCAAAGCCCCATCCAGCCTGGCCTTGAACACTGCCAGGGATGGAGCAGCCACAGCTTCTTCAGATGTCTTGTCAGTCCCTTTAGGTACTGGAAGGCTGCCCTACGGGGTCCCCAGAGCCTTCTCTTCTCTAGCCTGAACAAGTCCAGCTCTCTCAGCTTGTCTCCAAAACAGAGGTGCTGCAGCCTTCTGAGCATCTTCATAGCCTCCTGTGGACTCACTCCAGCAGATCAATATCCTTCTTACGTTGGGGCCACCAGAACTTTCCTATTCTGGTCCCTGGCTGCTCAGACAGTTTCTCTGTATTCCTCCCAGGCTACCTGTCCTTTCTGCCCTGTTTGTTTTATGAGATTAATTTTGGCATGCCAGCTGGCCCTAATCCCATCTCTTTAAACCTGTTTTATAATGGTCTGATTTTTTTTTCCCTTCTTCTGTGTGATGGTACCTCTTGCCTTGCAGCGAGCTCTTATTGCAGATCATTCATTACAGATCATTCATTACATCCATTTGGTCAGCTAGTCAAGCTTAAGTTGCAGTGTGCTTCATTTGCAGAAATGCAGTAAGATTCTACCGGTTTTATTAAACTCTCTTAAAGGAACAAAGCATGACCAAATGGATCTCATTGCTTGACTGATCCATCAAGTGACCTTGGACAAGTCATTTAGTTCTTCCATGTGCTTCTGTTTCCTGTTCCTTTACCATCACCTCTTTGGACTGTAAAGTCTTTTCACAAGGTAAACTATTTGATCCAGCAGCATAGGGAGATAGCTTCCAAGGAGGTGTTTTGCATGGTAACCCTTCTATAGTTTACAGGTAGGTTTAGTAAGTGTTACTCCACCACCTCACAATTATTATAATTAGATAAAACATAAATTATATATAGAATGAAAAAGGTTTAAGTTGAGGTAATGGGAGGGAAGCCCTAATTGCATTGTTCAAGGGAAATGCACTTGTAAACTTCAAATTAGTTTGTATAACTGAATTAGGTGTATGCAGCTCTCTTGTCGTTCTGAGAATCTTCTTAGTAGAAACTGAAACTCTGGTGCTAAAACGTAAAATCAATAGGTACTGTTACATCCACTTAAAAAAAAAATTGTATTGATTTGCAGATAATGGCAGCAGTTCGTTCTTGCAGGATTACATGCCACTTCCTGTCGTAAAGATTACTTCAGTATATATTACATCTGAGATGGAGAACATAGGTATAAAACTGCTTTGCTTTAATGAATAGTCATTTTACTCTGGGCATTAAAATGGGATATATTTCTTTAAATTTATCTCTAGGGATTGTTTTGATTTCACGGGCAAACCCTGTGTTACCAGAGATTCTAGAACACTATTAAACTTTCAAATAATCTTAGATTGACTTGTTTCTGCAAGTGCTTGAACTCATCTTCTCTTTGATAGCAACTAATTAAGCAAAAGATTGTGCTCCTTCTGGTCTCCTCCACATCCTTTATTAGAAGGTTAACACTATGTTATCTTGGGTATTAGACATTCTTTGCTAAACCTTAAGTATCTACTGCTAGCATCTAACTCTCTGTGCTTCGTAACAAATTTGTCACCTTCGGGGGGTTAAATTCTTCATGCTGATCATGGTGGTCTCCCATTGTGCAGCTGTTGTTTTGTTGTGTTTTTTTTTTTTTTTTTTTTTTTTTTTTTTTTTTTTTTTTTTTTTTTTTTTTTTTTTTTTTTTTTTTTTTTTTTTTTTTTTTTTTTG
>NDXB01014132.1:117083-149009 GCA_002631895.1 Agapornis roseicollis
TTCTTTTTTGTGCTGTAGCTCATGTGAAACCTATTCATATTAAGCATAGGTGACTTCCTGTATTAAAATTACTCTTTTCAACTCTTTCTAGATAACCTGGCTTCCCAGAAACCTCCTGTTAAATGCAAGGGTTTGCTGTCCTGTTTACTGACTGTTACACCTGAGGCTGATTTTGATAGAGATTCAGGATATCGCAGGGTAAGTGCGCAGATACCTGTTCTTGTTACAGGTTGGTTTTTCTTTCATGGTCTCTTATTTGCTTGCACAAATGCAGTTTGGACTGTGCTTTTCCTTCCAGTGACTGCAGCAAGTCCCTATCGGAGAATGTGCAACTGAGCATCTGTGTAACAATAGAAAAATAATGTGGTAGGATAACCACTAATGCTGTAAACCTGATTAAGAGTATTTGAATTTGGTGGTAGCTCCAAGAGGGAGCAGTCTTCTGTGTGTACAGATTTGTAGGCCTGTATCTTACAAAACTGTAAAAAGCTCTAAGGCGCTCATTTGGGTGTAGTGAACATTTTGAGTTCTGAACTGACAAATGTGCATGTGTTTTTATATTATAAATTAAACATTTTTCCTAATGTACATACTTATAAGTATCTGTGAAGTTTGCAAGGTCAAGTTTAAATATTTGGAAAAGGGAGATTAAAGATTACTTAGTTTCTTGGAGACATGGGAAGGGGAAAGAAAGAACTGATTCCCTCTCTTATCCAATTCTACTTTGCACATCAGAGCAGAAACTGAAATACTTGACTTCATTATGGAATGACTCTTGTGAAATTTTTCACTTCCCAGCTACTGTAGGGAAGTGTGATTTAGTGTTTCTTTTCTTTTGCCTCTTCCTCAGTCTTTGCTTCTTTTCTTCCACTGTCTCTTTCAACCTGCTATTTTTCTTGCCTCACCCCTTTCCTAGCTTCTTTCTCCAGTCCTGTCTTCTCTTAATGGAGCTAATCCTGACCCTCACTGCTATTTATCTTTCTTATCCTCTTGGCCTCCTTTGGCCAGCTTTCTGGCTTTTCCCAAGCGGACACGTAGATTTGTGAGATAATTCAGTCTGGAAGGCACCTGTGGAGATGATTTAGTCCAGCCTCCTGCTTAGATCAAGGTTACCTACACCAGGTTGCATAGAACCCTATCCAGTTGGGTTTTGCATATCTCCAAGGATGCAGACTCCAAAACTTTTCTTGGCCCCTGTTGCCATTTTTTGCCACCTTATGAAGGGTATTTTCCTCATCTATAATCTGAATTTCCATTTTTGCAGCTTCTTTTTTCTTGTCATATCTCTGTACCCTTCCAGGGATAGGCTCACCCTGTCTTTTCTGCACCTTTCCTTTGGGGAACTGGAAAACATAGTGAGGTCTGTAGGTGCTCGGCTTGTGTTCCAGCCACCAGTACCTTCCCCTGGACTTGCTCCAGTATAGAATCATAGAATAGTTAGGGTTGGAAGGGACCTTAAGATCATCTAGTTCCAATCCCCCTGCCATAAGCAGGGACACCTCACACTAAACCATGTCACCCAATGCTTCATCTAATCTGGCCTTGAACACTGCCAGGGATGGAGCACTCACAACCTCCCTGGCCAACCCATTCCAGCATCTCACCACCCTAACAGGAAAGAATTTCTTCCTTATATCCAATCTAAACCTCTCCTGTTTAAGTTTGAACCCGTTACCCCTTGTCCTGTCACTACAGTCCCTAATAAAGAGTCCCTCCCCAGCATCCCTATAGGCCCCCTTCAGATACTGGAAGGCTGCTATGAGGTCTCCACGCAGCCTTCTCTTCCCCAGGCTGAACAGCCCCAACTCTCTCAGCCTGTCTTCGTATGGGAGATGCTCCAGTCCCCTTCTTGTTCTGGAGGGTTCACAAATCCTGCATGGGGGGAAGGGTCATCCTGTGGACCTGCTGGCTATGCTCCTGCTAATGTAGCCCAGGATAGAAGCACTTTGCCTTTGTTGCAAGGGCATATTGCTGGGTCAAGTTCTACTTCTTGTCTACCAAGACCACGAAGTCTTATATATTTTTTTTCCTATTTTTAATGTTTAATCTTTCTCACACACTGTTGTGCAGTCCTTCCTTCCAGTGTTTGCTGTTCCTCCACAGGTTTCCTTATTGAACACTTCAGTATCCCCAGTGCATCTTGAACGTGATGTTTCTGAAAGCCTCTTCCCATTAATAAGTTTGAAGAACTACGTTTTGCAAACAGTGAAAACCCGTTTCCAAGTCTTTCACTCTTGGAAATAGGCATATTTCCCTGAGCAACTAGCTTAAAGCTTTCAGTGTAGCTTTGAAAATATAAAAATCTTTTTCAATTCCTATCATTAGTATGTTCATGGTAAAACAGGAAATTGTGTATATTCTTAAGGTGTGTCCAGGTGTGTATGGGAGAGTGCATTTATTCCTTTTCTGTGCTGCCAGTACACA
Organism: Agapornis roseicollis; assembly: GCA_002631895.1. Lineage (NCBI taxonomy): Eukaryota > Metazoa > Chordata > Aves > Psittaciformes > Psittacidae > Agapornis > Agapornis roseicollis. The sequence goes on from NDXB01014132.1 coordinate 119,508, forward strand.
GTCATAAATAGTGTATATAATAATATATATACAAAACTGTTGCTGGAAATTGAGTCTGAATTATGAATAAGGCTTTTATTTTATATGCCACCTTTATGTTTGTCCCTCTGTGTGTGTGTAATGGTGCAAATTGCAGATACTAACAACTGTAATTGTAGTTAAATCAAATGTTCTCCAAATTCTTCTTTTATAAATATTTTTTTTGTAGCCGTCACAGTGAATAATGTATCTGGTTTTCCCTGTATTTTAGTAGAGTCTGTATGTTGTGAGATATGCCAGAGAATGGAAATTCAGGAATAGTCTCAGCCTTAACTTGACACACTGATCAGATGGTCCTTGGGGAAGGGAGACGTGTCCCTGCAAGCTTCACTCACTGGTTCCCTCCTAAGTCGCCTTAGGGGAAGGACTGAGAGGGCATCAGTAGTTCAGTACTCAGATCATACTTAGTAGTTTAGCCAGGGTGGCTGGAGCTCATGTGCCAGTTACTCGGTTTATATCTGCCAAAAAAAGGGAGCAAAAGAAAGCCATGAAGGGGGCAAGTGGAGCAGAGGGGATTAAATGTGCTGAGTCAGGGAAAAATAGTTGAGCAGAAAGTAAGAAAAGTGAAAAGGAAGAGAAAACAAACAGGAATGAGGATGAAGACTTTAACTTGCAACAAATTGTTTTGGTTTTAATTCAGAGAAATGTCCAACTCATGAGGAAGTAGTTACACTAGCGCAGCTCATAGAGTGGTGAGTGACAGTTTAATTCACTTTCTGTGGTGGGGAATGTCTAGCAGATCTGGCTTGTGATAAGATGCAGCATCACCTAGTCACATCAACATGAAAGGCTGAGGATAGTTTTAGGCTGAATATCAAATTATTCAAAGTTATCCTGTTAGGTTATGGTATGCCTGTGGGTGTTTCTGCCACCATAGCTATGATCTGGTTGTAACAAAAGGAAAAAAAAAAAAAGAAATTAATTTGGAAATGAGAAGCCAGTTGTGTCTGTGGTTCCTGCTGAAGCTGTGTGATACGTGTGAGAAGTTGTTTGAAAGGGGCTTGAATTCCTGGATAGACTTTGTCTCCTTCTGGGAATGGGCTACATGTAGGAGTTGCACACTTATCTGTCTTACCCATTTCTGGATATTCCTAGTTCAGCTGTTCCCCTTAAAAGGCCTTTCAACTCGCTTAGTTTTTCTGCAGGATATAAATGTATTTCTGCATGTTGACTGTAGCCCTTTATATCCTGTCAATCACGTGCAGTTGTAATTTTTGTATTCCAACTGAGGGAGTACTTAACCCCATTTTTTTCTGGTTCAAACTGAATTAGTTTTCACCATATGCAGCACCTCTTATGGAAAAGGTGGGGGGGAGGGGTTGAAATGAAAAAGTTGAGAGCTGCTTCTGTGATGTAGTTATTTTAATAACCATGGGTCTCTCTGCACAGCACTGATTGTTTTTCTGGAGTATTTCTTAGGAGGAGAGAGGGTCAGGAAGGTATGTAAACTCAAAGCGAGACCTCAAATGACCATGTGTATTTAGGACCTTGATCTCCTAATTAAAGTGTTTAGCTTTTCATTTTTGTAGTTTGTAGGTGTGTGAAAGCCAAGATTTGGGTTTCTTCCATTTCATCCTTTAAAGGAGAAGGAGCAAGCCGAACGAAGCAGAAACAGTCACAGAAGTCTGAGGTCACACTTTTTGTATGAATTTGCAATAAGCTTTGGGATGCAGCAGGGAAACTAAGGAATGACTTCACATGTCTTTGGTATGATGTTCACAGAATAATTCAGTTTGGGAGAGACCTTGGGAGGTTATCTTGTCCAGGCTCCTGCTTGATGCAGAGCAGGTTGTTCAGGGCTGTGTCTGTGGCCAGGTGATACCCTCCCTGGACACGGGGGTCTGCAGCCCCTCTGGGCAGCCGCTTTGCTGGTTAAGCACCTGCTCTGAATTCTTCTTCTTATGTGTTACCAGTGTTTCCCTTTGTACAGTTTGAGCTGTTGCTTGCCTTACTACATGCTGCAGAAAGATTCTGTCTCACTGTGTGCTCCAGACCTTTAACCATTCACTAAATCATGACAAACTGGAGACCTGTGTTTGTAAAGAGCTTGGATCAATGTTTGTCAAGCATCTACACATAAGGCAGTATTTTTTACTGCTCGTGTTTGAGTCCATTTAGCAGCATCTGGGTTGTTTGCTTTTTTTGTAAACAGGGCTCTGATTTTGCTGTGCTGTTAGGTAAAGGGGCAAGAGTGGAGTGAGGAATAGGCAACATCCGTACTAACATCTCCATAGGTGCCAACACAAAAATACCTATGTACCTGTGTTCCTTCCTGCCTATACATATACTTGTTAGGTAGGCCTAGATTTACTTGCAGATTTTGGGATTAGATGTGGTTGCTGTTGCTATCTCTGCTACAACCACATTTGCAGTAGTTTTGCCTTAGCTTCCATGTCATTAAAATGGAGATTATATACTCTTATTCACAAGAGTGCTGCAAGTCCTATGGTAACTGCTAAATGCTTTTAGTCACTTGGGAGAAAACTGCTATAAAAAGGAAAAAAAAAAGAGGTATGTTTATAGTATAAAATATGTGCTTGTAGTTATAGGGTTATGTTAACTCCGTACTCTTTGTAGGTTGCTTTTAAACCAAAGTAGTATGCTTTTCTAATGTGTTGTGTTACTGTAAAATTAGATCCTTTTATCCAAATTACTTGTTGGAATTGAAGGAGACATACACAAGGGTTGCTAGGATGGCCTCATTTTTCACATTCAAGATTTGAAAGTAGAAACAAAGCTTAGAAACTTAGGATTCTTTTAAAATGAAGTCCTTTCATAGAGGCAGTTAAGTATTCTTTTTGTCAGCTATAATAATAATGAGGTTTTGGTGCTGGGATGAGCAATAATTGCAAATGGCAAAAAGTCATCTGACATTGTTACTCAGGTTGCAGATTTTATTAATCGTAAAAAAGATTATTCACCTAGAAAGGCTGTTCTGTATGTACTCATTTACATGAAGACTTGCTGCCTAATTTATTTTGCTAAAAAACAACAAAAACCAACCCACAAAAAACCCCACCAAATCCCCCCACAAACTTTGTCCTGTTCTTCAAAACTTTGACTGCTTTGTCCTTCAAATACAGTTTGCTTATAATGTCATCTGTGCTCCTGCTTATCCATGGAACAAATCTTATTTTGGGACAAATCCTATTTTTGCCTCTCCTCTCTCAAAAATTTATCTGCTGCTTTTTGGTTTTATTCCATCAGCTGATTACTGTGCATCTCCCCTGCATGCATTTCCTCCACAATTAAAAAGGATGTTTATCTTTTATGAATGACTTCTTAGGTAGATGAGTTGTGTGGCCCTTTACATGTTTCTGATCTCCTGAGGAGTTGGGATTTGCAGATGTAAATTAATTTTTTATGCTTTTCCTCCCACTTCTTTTATGTTGTTTTCAACATGAGTCTTCATTAAGTGAAGAAAGTGAGCACATGCTTCATGATAGGAATACAATTAGTCAATGAACTTGCCCTGTGAGCTTAAAACAGAGTACATACTTTAGTATCTCTTTAATTGGGGTGTTGGATGGTAAACTCTTCAGGGTATGGCTACAGCCTTTACATGTTCTGCTAGAGAATTCACAGAGAGAGCATTGCTACAGCATTAATATTCAATAACTGCCTGCCTGCCCCTTATTCCTTATGCTGCAATATTAATACAGCAGTGATTCTGCACCTAATCTTCCTGAGATAAGGTGCGTGTAAGTAATCCTACTGACAATATCCTGCATGGACCCAAGCCTTTTTGCAGGATCATGCCTTTCTGGACTGTGCTGAACAGCAATTACTCTCAGAAATGCAGCTGGATCTACAGCTGCTGTTGCTAAAATGATGATGTGCTTTCCCATGGAAGGTGAGGAGCATTGGCTCTGCTCCCGGCTGTGTGCCACTGGGTCACCGCTTCAGCCTGCAGAAGGACATTAGCTCCAAGGGAGGTATAAAGCTACATCATAGAAGTTCAGACGTGGATAGAGAAGTACATTACTATAATTCCCATTGTGACAAAGCTCTCTTTGAACTTTGCTGGTACCAAATTGAGATCCTTCAGCTGGCATTTTCATCACTTGGGCCTTTTCAAGATCACATTGCAGGTGACTCAGTGGCAAAACAGCTTCAGAAGTACAGGATTCCTGTACTCTGCCATGCCCTAGGCTGTGACTTGAAAGCAGGATTTCACAACTGATATTGCAGACTTCTGAGGCTATTTTCTAAACTAATATTTAAAGTATGCCCACCAGTTCTGTTCTCAAAGTTGGTTGTTCAGACTATAATATATTCCAACTCAAAATTATGCAGCCTAAAGTGAAGATTGGTACAGTAGTGCAGCAGTCTTCTGTTTCACATATATTTGAAAGCTGAGAAAGCTTCTGCTGAATTCAGACGACAAAGGCTTGTCAAATTGTTCACAAAGAAACGATTGCTCTTGGATGGAATTAATTTGCAGTATCTCATTTGCCATCTTAGTTTTGTCATGAATTTCCCCTACTTGGCAGCCTGAAATGCCAAGTGAAAAAGTGTTTCAGTGAGAGATAATATAATATACTAAGAAAATGTTATTGATCACAGTATGCTTTTACTGGAAGATGACTTTTTCTGACCGGAACACAAGGGACTTTGCCTTGTTATAGTAGGAAAATATATTGTAATATGCAAACAGGATTATTGTTAAGGTCACAGCAACTTTGTTTTTACATTCCACTTCCTCTGGAAGCAAGCTTCTCCACAACTAATACTGTCAGCTGGGATAAAGCAAGAACAATTTCAGTTTTAAACTTAAAAAAGGTTACAGCAGGGCCTTTGTTTTATGAAGGAAAGAAATTAATGCTGTTTTCCACATCACCAAAGGTCAGAACTTGTAATTCAATAGGCATTACTGTAGGCAATTTTGTTATGGTGGTGGACTGTATTGTGATGGCTCTTTGTCAGAATCAATTAATGCACATTTTCTCAACATACATGTATTTTATGCTATGTTATAGACAGAAAATGTTACACATTTTGGTTTAGAGTGGCTTCCACATGCAAGGACTATCAGGCACTTAATTCCCAGCTAATGTGGGAAGATTAGCCAATTGGAAGAGTCCATGTTGCTCACAGACAGGTTATGTGGGTATATGGACATCATTACCCTGCAAAGCATGAGGATGTAAATTTGTGATGGGATGCCCAGTACAGGGAGCTTAGAACAAGGACACTTTTAAAATGTTTGATTTAAGGAGGGCTCCCACTGCATAAACAGTAGCTCAAAGCCATTAAGGTCCTGCTTGCAGTGAGATAGCTTTCTGCTGAAGGGCTCAAAATTTCCCCTCAAGAATAAGCATGTCATTAAGACGATACTTCTTAAAGGTATTTCAAGCTATTCCTAATGAAACTCATCCAAAACACATTCTGCAAAACTTAACTCTTCAATAATTTTTTCTGTGTGTGTTTTAGGTTACAGTATTATGAGTCATGTTAATTGAGAATTTTGGAATAAATCAGTGAGGGTTGCACTGCAAATCCAAGAATATTGTATTTTCTGTGTTTGTTTCCCTTTTGTTCTGCTCCATTTCCAATACGTCCCTCCATTGGTTTTCTCTGGTTTTGTTGCAATCAATCTCCACTTCAATGAATCTGAAGATATAAACCTGACTACAGAAATTCATCTCTGGTATGGTAGTGGGTTACTAACCTGCTCAAGGTTTCCACATGGCAAAATGATTTTTGTACTTCAACCAACCATTTCCCACATAGGCAAAGCAGTGTTTCTAAACTTCTTGCAAATTGTTGTTATAGCCTGAAATTTAATTATATTTCTTTTACTGCTTTTTCTAATTTGGTTTGGACAAGTTGGTGTAATTTAGGGGAACAGATCTTAATTGCATAAAAGGCCTATTTCCATGCTCCCCTTTTGCAGACTCTTCTTCTAACAGATAGCCAGGTGCAGGAGAGACCCTGCTTCTGTTATTAAAGTAAGCATTAAGAATTGAAAGGTTTATATTATGGCTTTTAAGCAAGAACAACACAAGAAAATCCAGGTCCCTAGGTCATCTTTCCCCCTTCAGCTGCAAGAATTTAGTATGGTTTATTTAGCACAATAAACAGGAGTTGAAGTTCAAGTGTAGTAAAGGTTGCAGAGGAATATTGTTACATTTCCTGCAATAGTAAATCCGTTGTTTGTACTTTTTAGGATGTTTAAAAATACAAAAAAGCCTCTGTTATTTTCCTCTATTGCTTGAAGAGGAGGAGAGATACAGCCATCGTTTCACTTTCCAGTCCCCATGGGATCTTAGTTTAAGACAACTTGGCTTGTAGGATCAACTCAGTGAGTGCTGATGTCTACCCTGTGGGACTTGTGCTCCTAAAGATGCTTTATGTTGCTGCATATTTTCCTACCACTTGGCAGGAAAATGGTGCTCAGCCTTTGTAATTCTCTTCCATCTTCCCAGGATGTGCCAGAGTTCATCCTGCTCACAAAGCATCTCTTGTGCAGCCATGAGTCTCCAAAATGCGGTGGCAGTTTGGGATGGCTGGTAATGTCTTCTTTTCAGCTGTGTTCAGTAAGAATAGGTAGAGTTTCAACACGTCATTACAAAACAACTCTATTAACACAGCTGTTCAGCATTTCCTTGCAACCTTTTGTGACTAGCTCTCCAGAATGCTTTTAAAATACCACTGGAATCAGCTAAATCTGGTCAGCCCTGTGGATGAACTCAGGTACTTGGTTTGACGTGCCTGAAAAGATGAATTATTTAAATATAAATCCATTTAGTTTTCATGTTTCCTATCCTCATGAACTGAAAGATGAGGGGAAAGGACGAGAAAAAAAAAGAAGATCCATAGGTGAACAGTTTGTGCTGCTTAAATCTTAGCTAAGGTGTTTGGTTTTGAAATGATTCTTGATGGGCACTATAAAGAAAGGGAAGGTATCTTTCTCTTTTACTGCATTTTGCACCGAGTGTGAAAATCCAGTGGTAAGTGCAAAAGATGACAATCTATAAAATCCTGCTGTATGTTTGGGGAGCAGTTTGATATAATGACACAAAAGATATCTCATAATCTATGCGGCTAATTGAAATGCAGTAAAGAACAGCATCTCTGCTTACGAGTATGGGAGCGAAAAAAATTATGCTAAGTGTTTATGGGGACACAAAGAGGCAGTTCTTGAAGAGAGCAAAAGACTTAGGATTTTTTTTCTGCATATAGGAGTTTGGGTTTTTTTTAAAGCTTTTTGCACAGATGAGGTAAATTGAAAGAAGCAGAATATTGTATCTCTGATGGTGGTGAGAAGATCACAGCCAGATTTGAATCTTCCCCTGCTCAGTCATAAGCCTGCTCGTGAGCTGCTTTACATCCATGCGAAAGGCAACTCTGCACAGCCTGGATTTGAATAATAGAGTTGCTGTTAATGTCCAACATAAAGATGATTGGTTGTAGGCTTGATTTATGGGAAGCCAGAAGTGGTGAAGTATACGGTACACGAGGGGATATTTATGCTGCTAATGCTTAAAACACAGCTGAATGTTCTGTGCACTGTAGATGCTTTCAAATGGCAAAAACAAAGGTGCATATAGCAGTAAATCCGGTTATTCTGATAGTTGAATAGCCCTAGATCAGGATCTGACTGTGCACTCTCTTCAACATGCAGAACAAGTCTGGTAAGCCCCTGTTTAGTTACTGCCTGTTACAGGATTATCAGCTTTGAATCAAAGAAAATAATTTCAAATATGTTAGGATTTAGGGTATATTGTTTCATCTTCATCAGTTCCTAATGCAAGAATTGTTTTTTTCAATTTATGTGCAAATAGGCTTCCAAAATCCATTGCTGTGAACTGAGATTTTGTCAGATTTTTTTTTCTTCACCAGATTATTCCTGTTCTGTTAATAACTGTCAAATTGCACTTCAACTCAGCATTTTCTTGATTTATCTTGCCTGCAGTAGCTAACAGTAGCTCTCTGAGGTGTATCACTTGGCTGCTTTGCAAACAGGGTGCTCTTGAGATACTCAGCTGTGCATTTAGACTTTTTGAAATGCTACAGCAATTATATTTGATTTTCAGGAGAAGAATTCATTGTCGAGTCAAACAGGATGAATTTTTCAAGATGCAGAGGGCTTTTTCTCAGATGTTCGTAAGCTGAGCAGGCATACTGCATTCATCATTCTGTAATGTCTAAAACATATACTAGCTCGATGTTTTTAGTCTCTCTTTTTTCACCAAACAAAATATTAGTCTGATCTTCCTGCTAAATAATATCTTCTGCTCCATTTGCACAAATCTGTCTCTTCCCAGGTTTCTTCAGCAAAATACTTCACAGGGAGGGAGGTACTGGAGAGCCCTTGGTTTAGGGCTGGTTAGTAGCTCCTCTCATCTAATGTTGTTACTGATGGTTTCTTCCGGCCGCTTTGTTTCTGAGGCAGAAAGATGTTATTAATTAAAGAGCATTTGCTGAGGTTGAGATGGATTTTGTCCGATACAGAAAGTTTACCTGCACTCCCCTAAAATACCACTTCCAAAACATTTTTTTTTTTTGCATTTTAAGCAAGTTATTTCTCTCAACCCACGATCTGGGGAAAAAAGACTACAGCGAAAAAACTCCTTAGGTGACTTCTGAACCTCTGCAANAAAATACCACTTCCAAAACATTTTTTTTTTGCATTTTAAGCAAGTTATTTCTCTCAACCCACGATCTGGGGAAAAAAGACTACAGCGAAAAAACTACTTAGGTGACTTCTGAACCTCTGCAAGCAAAGCGCATACTAGCCCATCTCAACTTGCTGAAAAACTTACTGTTTTGAAAGAAGGTGTTTAATACTAAGAAAACATAGATGAATACCTGTCTCAGTGTGCTGTGTCAACTTGAACCAGCAAGACTGATGCATCCAAATTATAGCAGCTTTACCAAGTGTGAATGAGATGCTACTTACATTTTCAGGTAAAAGAAATCAACAGCTATTAATTTGGCAGAATTATTTATTTCTTACTGATGATATTTTCAGTGTATCTAATCAGACACTCATGAATAGAAATGAAACAATTTAAATAGAGGCAGTGTACATTGTATGATCTTGTTTTCTCAAACTGTTCCGTAATGCGGTGAATAAATTTATCTGTTCTACTGAAAAGACTTCTGAAGAAATCATATACACTGCTTTCACCTCTATTATTAAATATGACTGTTTTATAACTCTTGGAAGATGGTTATTTCTGCTTTTGCTACAGGCACCTGGGAAAAAAAATGTTCATTTTTAGGGGAACAGAAGGGAAGAGTATTCTTACAGAGCCTGAAAATCCAGACAGCTGCACCAGGAGCACTTGACTTGAGAGGCATGCTAGAAGATTATGAACTTATCTTATTCTACTCTCCAACCCCTTGAAATCTTGCAGGATGAAGGTTTACAGAAGGTAAATTAACGAGTTAAAAGAGGTTGGCCTGAATCAACATTCAAGCTCCTTTTAGGCCCGGGAGCAAATGCTCATGAAATTCTGTGGTGGCACTTGAATTTACTCTGAATCATTGGATAAATTTCGGTCACTGTGGGAGAGAGGCAAGTTTTGGGTGCCCTCACCACTAAACGACTGTTGACTGTCTGTCAGGCCTGTGGGGAAACGAATGGGCTTTGCAGAGGTCTCTGTTATCCTTGATGTTGTACTGTGGACTATGCAGCTTGGGATGGTGGTGGCTGAGTGTGACAGCGATGAACTTTGTTGGTGATGGATAACATTGCCGTAAGTGAGGTGTTTTTCAAAAGATAGTATTCATTTTGAGGTTTTGGAAGCTGATTTTCTTTCTTTTATTTCCCACCCCCAGAGACTTTTACACACCAGTTTGAGTATTTATTTTTTTTTTTTTTTTGGGGAGCTTTACTTAGTCCTTGATAAGTAGATCATATAGTTGAGTCTACAGCAGCTGAAAACTAACCACGAAATCAAGGTGTTGTCTTACTCTTCCTATTGAAAAGATGAAGATGATTGACATCATTGTAATTTCTGTTATAGTGCCTTTAAAAGCTGCAACTCCACTGTGTTTGGGTAGGTTTTTTGTAAGCAAAATCTCCTAACCCAAACCCACTCCTTGATAAGTAGATCATATAGTTGAGTCTACAGCAGCTGAAAACTAACCACGAAATCAAGGTGTTGTCTTACTCTTCCTATTGAAAAGATGAAGATGATTGACATCATTGTAATTTCTGTTATAGTGCCTTTAAAAGCTGCAACTCCACTGTGTTTGGGTAGGTTTTTTGTAAGCAAAATCTCCTAACCCAAACCCACTGTAGTAATGCTTTTAGGTTGAAGTAGTTAATTGGTAGGTACTAGAATACAAATGTGTGCTTCACTAAAGTCCTCCTAGGACCCTTCAGCATAATCCTTGGCATGTATTCACTTTTCCACTCCTTTTAACTCTCCTTATGCTTGAGAAATGGGTGTGGATAGTGTTAGGGAAACTGACTGCTGTGTTTATCATCTATCCTTATTTTTTTAATTTTTTTTTTTTTCCCTTGAGGAATTTTAATCCCAGAATGAATTCCAGCATTTACATGCTCTTAAAAACCTTCCTGGCAACCATCACCTCTTAATCTTTTTACATTTCTTGTGATTAGCAGTGCTTTCTAATCCTAACACCAGACCCAACAGCAACTGTTAACTGCACTTCTTGTTTTACAGCTAAATCTAATCCTTCTAGCAGTCTAAGGCCAGCATTATATTTATCACTCTGAAATTACTAACTGTAAGACGTGGCAGTTCTTGCATTGTTTTTTCCCACTTTCTCTTTCCTTGTCATGGATTGATAAATGCAGCGATTAGTATAAGGTTATTTCCTATATATATATGTGATGATTTCCAGAAAAAGATGAAAATATCTGCTTCTTCCCCCTCCCTCCTTTTTCTCTTCCAGTCTTTCTCTCTACTTAATTTTTATTTTCTTCTTCTGGACCAGAAGAAGCAATTTGCTTTCTACCTGAGTTTATGATTGGTAGCAAGATGTGTAGGTGGAATATGTTTTAGTGTCTTTTTTTTCCCCTCTTCCTTTCCCTCCCCCCATACCTATTAATATATCTGTTAGTAAGCTAATGCTATTAGGTTATGCAGACTGTTCTGTGTACAGGGAAAGATAAGACAGCCATCAAATCCTCACAGCACCCCAAAACCATCTTTCCATTCTGCCGAAGGCTCTGTGTGTGTCTATGAGGCAGCAACAGATTTTATATCAGTCACTTAGCAAAGAAAGGGTGAAGAAATTACTGTTATATATTTACTGCTGTGGGTTGGGTTGGTTTTTTTTTTTTTTCCTAGCACCTGGAAAGTTGTGTGGGTGTTTACAATCTCTACAGGAACTGCGCTGAATTTGCATTAGGAAAGGGGGAAAGATATGCTAAAGAGCTGCAAACTTACTTCTCTTTGCTGCTTGGTATTTATTTTTTCCCCATGAGAGGGGTAGGTAAAGCTTTAGCCAGGAGCATACAGTCCCCCAAATGACCCTATTTGCTTAAATCCTAAAATAACTTTTTAGGTGGATGAACAGAATGGCAAAGTGAAGCAAGTCACAGAATAAGAAATAGCACTTTGCAGGAGCCAACTGTGTCTTCTGCTTCTGGGGTCTTCCCATGGTCTGTTTTTCTTTACCCAACCAAAGGAAAGACAAGCTGGTTTTGTTACTGGCAGTGCAAGCTTGAGTAAGTCTTTCAGATTTTAAAGCAAGGTAGGAAGATTTTATGTATGTCTGTATTTATAAATGTGTATTTATTCATTTATGTATTTGAAGAGCAATGGTCTTCACTTTGTTAAAATCTCATGTCTGCAGATTTTGGTGTCTGAAAGCTCGTCTGTTTTCTCTGTCAGTGGACTAATGAAAGATGATACTTCTCTCTGTGCTCTTTGCCTTGCTTAGACCATGTCAGCTCTGGCAAAAAAAAAAAAAAAAAAAAAAAAAAAAAAANAAATAAGCAACTGTGACTTCCCAGTATACATGGTATGGTTTAGAAAAACATACTCTGAAAATATTCAATATTCTGTTTAAAAAAAAAAAAAAAAAAAAAAAAAAAAAGCTGCTTTTGTATTTAAAACAGGAGCAAAAATGCAAAGCGGTATCTCATTCAAAACAATCAAAATGTGACACTGTCCTTGCCCTTCCGATGTCATTAAATGCATAGTTACTTAAACCACTTTAATCCATTATTAGGAAGATTGTTTCGTGGTTGGAAGTAGAAACTGGCTTTTCTTCTCTGCTCAGACAGAGCTGCTTCACTTCCCTGCTCAGGGGAGAACATGTCGGTGCCCAGGCACTTGGTCTTTCTTCATTTTATGTTGAACAGCCAGGAAATTCCAGGGAGTTGCATCCTCTCCATGTACACATTTCTGTGTACCCACACTATCCCTGCCTGTTCTGGCTATTTCTGGTTTCCCAAGGTGGTTTGGGGGCTGATTGTGTCTCTTCTAACAGTTTGTCCTACCGCTTCCTCTGTGCTAGAGTTCAGCCAGGGTCCCTGATGAGTTTGTACAAGCTTGTAAAATGTTTTAGCTGTGATTAATTTAGTCTTGACTTTCCAAAGGCATAAGGGGCCCTAATTCGTGATGAAATAGTGTTGCTACCCTTTTTAACAATTTCTCTGCTTCACACCTTTGAGGTCCTTCTTCCAGATAACTTTAAAACTTCAAGGGGTGGGAAAAAATCTTGGTAAGTGCACAAGTCAGGGTTAGGCTTTGTAGTCAAATGGCTGTTGGGGAGAAGCTTGGGTGATGGCTTGGCTCTCCCTGGCAGCCCAGTGAGAGACACCAATCCCTACTGGTCTTCTGACCTGCAGTTGTGGAAGGAGGGGAAAAAGTGAGAGCTGACCTGGCAGCTGGCAATATTCATCCTGGGTCTGAAGTTACAACTTTGGATACTTTGCTGCAAATGCAGGGCTTGTGGTGCATAAAGGAGAGATGGAGCCGTGGGGAGTCCTGAATTTTAGGGTATTAATGCCTTTACTGCCTTCTTCAGTGGGAAACTGGCTTACTGAGGATATATTACAAATTTGGAAACTGTGATAATGAAAAATTGGAATGAACAATACGAGAGATGTGTGGGGTAATTACACAGTGTAGGAAAAAAAGTTGGTACTCTGCATAAAACATAAAGGCGTCTGGGATGACATTATATGACTTGCTGCAGTGTCGCTGGCAGCCATGGAGACTTTCAAGCCCAGGTGCTTCAGTTGTTTTACACTGTCTACCTCCTTTTCTCTGGCTGAATTTCCTGAAGACAGAAATTTCCTGAGCCCTGCCTGTGTAGCTGCTCCCTCTTCAGTCAGTGCTCCCGTTTCCTGCACAGCAGCATACCTACATACATATAGCATAGAAAAATTCCCATTAGATTGCAAAGATAGAAAGGGCAACATATTTGTTAGTCATTTCTCTACTTCAGCAAAGAGAGAATATCTATTCCTTGAAGTCTTCTGACCAGAAGCCATTGAAGAGTTATTAATGTAGGAAGTTAGATCTCCCTTTCTTGCTTTTAGTTACAGTTTTGAGCTCCAACTATAGAATGCGCATGGTGGGAAGCAGGTGATCTCATTACACTGCTCCTCCTTCCAGTATATTTCTTGAAAACTTTTTTTCCAGTATGTATTGTAAAAATCAATATTCCAGTTGATGGGAAGGAAGGAGCAGTATGTGGGTTGATACCTAGGGATCTGCACTCTGTTAGGTGTGAGATTGCTTTCTCTCTGCAGTAGTTACAGTCTCGCTCTTACATACTGCCTACAAATTTTGGGTTTATATACATAAGACCTGCTTTTGTGTTTTATGGTAAGTTTCAAAGGGACAGAATTGACAAAGGTTGCTCTCATGAATTGTAGATGTTCACTCCCGTGAAAATTGCTTGTATAAGTAAATAGTGGTCCATAAAGCGAGTGTCCTAATCCCTTACATCGAAGTTGGTTTTTTGGGATTTTTATTTTGAGCTCTGTAAATGTAATTTCTTCAGTAGTTTTTGAAGCTTGGAAACTGATAACCTCCAGGTTACTCTGTACCTTAGAAACCTCTTCACCTCCCTCAAAATATCATAAGCAGTGACCACTGAAGCTGAAAGGGAAGAAGATAGTGATTAAAAGCTTATTATGAATGGCTGGAAAACAGGGAAAGAATCTCAAGTTCGGAAGACACTAAGATTCTATGAATAAGAAATTTTAACACCAATATGGCTCTGAATCCCACCAGAACAGCAGTAATTATAGATGTAGCAACATTCCTCTGAAAAATCTCTTTCCTTACCAGTCCCCTTCATTGATGCCCGCTCAGGTTTGTGACTGCAGGGCTGAGGTGCCTCTGACCATCAGCACCTCAGGCCCAGGTAATGAATCGATATGCAAAGCATGTTTTTAACTGCTTGAAACCCAGGAACACGCTGTACCTGACCACAGCCTATTTCAAGGTCTGTCAACTTTGAGGATTCAGCGCACTGGCAGTGTCTCATTTTGAACATGCCCATGAAAATAATTGTGAATGATTAATTTTAATTACTGCTGGCTGAGGACAGATCCTTGGCTGTGTGGATGGGGTTTATTACGCTGTGTGGAAGAGTTGTCTGAGCTTGGGAACTCTCAGAGTTCTTCTGGTATGAAAGGTGTGTTCAGGAGAGAGCAGGTTTGCAGAAGACTCTCTCCATCTCCCATGATCAGTTAATAGTAGAGTAGCAGCTACCCGAGGTGTCTGCATTAGTGCAGAAAGCACTTGAGACTAGGAGGGGGTGAATATCTGGAAGTGAAGATGACCGATGGCTACTCCTGTTGCTTTACAGTCTCTCTTCCACTTGCTTTGTTCCTCTAAACTGGAATTGAGCAAAGAGGATGAGTACACTGATCTGAAATGACTGTATTTCTAAAATAGCTGTAAAATGCATTTCTTTTACCTTACTTGGCCACAATCTAATTTCTGTCAGCATTTAGAGTACCAAAAGAGTCCCTAACCACCAAAAGAGTCCCTAATTTAGAAATGTCTGCTCATGGAAATATTTATTCTCATCTAATGAAATTCAGTTTAGCATTACTAGTCTTCAAACTATAAGAGTGTGCAGACCAGCAGCACTGATTTATGTCCCTACAGACTTTTAAGGAATATTCCTAATCCAAGAGTGGTTTTCAGAAAGGTTTCCATAGAAGGCCGTTTGCTTCTGATTTGAGTCAAGTTCTGTAGACAGCTGATCTACAAGCCTTGAGTTGTTTATATATTCCTTAAAATGTGTATTTTTATTCTACTTAAATATTTATACAGATCTTATCAACTTGATGTGACCTTGGCTTTATAGACGGAGGCAAGTACTACATTTCCCTAGGAAATTTTGTGAGGGTGTTCGGAGTGGAGCCTGGACCACTGGGGCCTCAAACTGGTGTTTGGATCATAAATAATTACTTCTTCATTGCCTAGAGGGATGACTAAATTGTCCTTGTAGAGTACTGTGATGGTAATTTTTTCAGCTTGAACTGATCATGATCATGTTCACAGCACATTATTGACTGCCAAAAGTTGGCAGACTGGACAACACCAGAGTCTTGTACCAGCCTGTGGAAATGGCTGGATGATGTCACTTTTTTTGATGGTTAGCAAAGTGGGCTTATTCTGTCCTCTTCCTTTAGCTGTGTTTTCAGTTTAGAGATAACAAAGGTCATGGCAACCTGCCATTGCATTTTCCATACGGTTTTCTTTTGTCAGGATAATAATCATCTGGACCCTCTTTTAATTAAATTATCTCAAACAATGAACCATATGAAAACTGCATTGGGACTTTAATGCAACCTATGTGTTCCTTTGGGTAGGTTCCTGTGGCGCTGTGCTTAGTTTAGAGACTGATGGGAAATGGGAGTTACTTGGCTTGCAGGGAGGGAGGCATTCTTCATACTTCAGCTTTCTTTGACCAAAGTCTTTAAATTGGCAATTTGAGCAGGGGTAGGCTTTTTAATAGGCTACCTCTGTTTTTATTGTTTCTCAGAGAAAATAGAACTTGAAAATAAAGGCTTTCATTTGGAGATTTTTCCTGTGCTTCTATATATTAAATGAATAAATTAAGTTGATCGTTACTACAGTAGTTGCTGAGATTGCTGGTCAGTAGGAAATCTGCTTTTAATTACTGACTACTTCTTGGTCATCTTTAATTTTCCTTTGGTCATGTTTGTTTTAATTTGTTTTGTTGGGGTTGTTTTTTTTAGTAGATTGGTCTTTTCCCTCCACCAGCTAAGTAGCTACCTACTTAGCCTTACATTTCATACAGAAATCCTATTTCACATTTCTTTCCTCCCTTCCATTTCCTTTCTCTGCAGTTAAAACAAAGATCAAATAAATGCTTATGGAGTATAAAATAAAATGGAGAACAAATTGTAAAAGAGGGAAAAGTCAGATGTACTGTCAAAGTACGTAATTTCTTTTTGCCTTTCTTCAGGGTTTCATGGTATAACATGTTGAGAGTCATGTGGCTACACAAGCATCTTTATTTTTTCTAGCCTTCTTTATGGACTGAGAGTTAAGTAAATGGTCTTTCCTAAAACATACGTGGAAAAGGCATATTGTGATGTTATCAGCCACACTTGTACAAGGGGATTATTTGTTCCTGCACAGCTTAAGCAGTGTTGCAAGTACTGGGAACCCCTTCTGTGTCACCGAGAAATTTGCAGACAAAATTTTCCAGTAATCTGCCTACTTGTTTGTCAGGAGGTGATGGAGAAGATGTGGAAGGATTATTCCTCATGGGCAGACTATGCTGAAGCTCCAGCTGCTGATTTATTTTGGTCCACATGCATTTTGATAGGTAAAACATAGAGGCAGTATGATTTGTCCTAGCTGAAGGATTTTGCAAAAGAGCAGATTCCATTTTTCCTATAGCTCTGAGTTGATAACGACATCAGTTACACTTCAGCCAGATATAAAAAAAAGCCAGCAATGTAATTTCAGTGCAGAAGTGAGCAAAAGTCAGGATGCTTCTTAATCATGCTTGCATGTCCCATGTGCAGCACAGGATAGAGGCATTTTAAGGAAAATGTCAGCAAAGTGCAGTAGTTTCCATCCAAAAATACTTTGGTACATACCTCCCAGGTGACAAGTTGTTCCCTGTCATGATGACAGTGCCTCTTTTAGCTACAGAATGGTCTCCAGGAGGTCATTCGTGGAAAGGAGAAAGTACAAGGGACCTAGGGGATCCAGCTTAGTTGGAAACAAAACAGCTTTATTTCTGTGCTAGCTGCATGGCAGCCCCAGGGTTGTGCATTGGTGATGGTAGTGTGTGAATATGGAGAGGACAGTTTGAGCCTAAAACCTGATATTTTGGGGTGGCAGCGAAGACATTTTTCAGGCTGAAATGACGTTTGTTTTCCTCCCAAGTGAAGTGGGGGAATGTGTGTGGGTCATAACTGTTGTGTGTGTGGGTCACTCACACCACAGGGCTGACTAGCAAGAAAGGCAGCATCCCTGTGCTGCCGTCATATTGGACCTCAACCACATGAGCCAGCTGGTCAGTCCTTCCCAGATCTGTCAATTGCCCTCTTGGTCTTCCTGAATTGACTCCAAAGGAGTGCTTGGATTAACAAATAGTCATGTGTTTCTTGCAGGAGACCTTGAGTGACCCTCAGAAGATTATTATGATTTGGTTTTGAATGGCTATTTTGATTAAATGGCCTGCCCTGCCACACACAGTGCAGCTATGTCGTTGCTTTTGTTCACAGAATAATCACTGGGGATTTGTGTCTGCATGCACATACAACAGTGTCTTCTGCTTTCTGTAATGATAACAGTAGCTGTAGTGAAAATAAGCTGGGGAAAATAACCAAAAAAGAATCCCTAAAACTCACAAAAGAAATAGAGAATCCATATTTTTAACAAGTCTTGTGATTATTCTTTTAAGGGGCTGTTTTCTGATTGTTCTCATTGTCTTTCACTTCTTTGAATTGCTCACCACTTCTGTGTATTGGAGGATTCTTCAAACTGCTAGGTTTGTGTTAACACACTAAGTTCATATTAAGAGGAGAATTATGCAGGTTTTGTACAGTTCTCTTCCATCCCTTTCTTCTGCTGTTTTCTTTTAATTAATCTGCAACAGCGTCCAGCTACAACAGATAATTCACTGCTTTTCAGGTCAGGTGAAGATAGGTCGGTGCAAAAGGCACTTTAACGACATGTG
The DNA here is from genome assembly GCA_002631895.1 of Agapornis roseicollis. Taxonomy (NCBI): domain Eukaryota; kingdom Metazoa; phylum Chordata; class Aves; order Psittaciformes; family Psittacidae; genus Agapornis; species Agapornis roseicollis. The sequence continues at coordinate 137,670 of NDXB01014132.1, forward strand.
GAAAAGCTTCTTTGCTAATTGGATTGCAATACATGTTACTGCCCACTTTAACTCAACAGAATCATTTTAATCTGATTCCCTCACTGTTATTTTACACTTAAAATTTGTGACATTCAACCTCCTTTGCAAGAAATAAATATTATTTAATTATGAGACTCGCAGAACCACTGAGGTTGGCAGGCACTTCATCCAGTCCGACCTGAGGCTGCCCTCAGACTCCACATGGCATGGTGCTCAGAACATAGAGTATTTGGGAAAATCCAGAATTCAGTGATCGTGATGGGAAAATACTACTTAAGGCTGAAAAACCCCAACACACCATAGTTATTTAGTGTGCTTAAATTCTAGTTTACACATATGTATCCTCTGCTGAGCTTAATGGAATTGTGTGTCCACTCCTCTGACTAGGGCACCATTTAGTCACAGTCTCTGTTCGCCTGTAAATGTAGAGTATCTTGATTTTAAAGAACTGTTTATTTTATGGGCTTTTTTCCTTTCCCATTGCTGATTCCTTTTTCTACCCTGAAGAGAATTACATTTTCTACCTGTGAGCTCTGCTGCTGCAGTGAGTTGGAAAGCAGGATGCTGAAGGCATTTGTTGATACTTATTTAGTCTATGTTGCAGTCACAGAAATAATTGCAGTGTCATGCAAATATACCCAATCTAGTCTGGTATATATAAATACACCAGACCAGGTTGTTCACAAGCTAATAATACTCTAGCCACAGACTGAGAGGGTTCATAGTAAGCTAGTGTACCCTGCTGCTGCTTAAGCTAATTTATGTTGTGCATATTTACCCTTGTAACCCTATGACCCTGTCCTTTACTCCTGCATGACATGCTTGTAGGTGGGCTGTTGTATTTTTTTTATTTTTTCCTAGGAAAAAGCCCTTCTTTCTTAATATTTTGCACTTCAAAATCCCTTCCCTCTGAGGAGCTTACTCTTTGGTCAGGCAGGAGGAGTAAGGTCAAGCAGCATCCTGGTTCACTGGGGAGCACAGCCGTTCCTGGCATGGATCTCATCACCTCCCTGCTGAAAGGGTCCTTACACAGAAAATTACTGTCTTTCAAGAGAGCACTGTCTTGTATTTTAACTTATGTCACTTAAGTCAAAAGCACTTATGCACATGAGGGAGGTCAAGGAATGCATAGTCCCTTTTTTGAATGATAACCACAGCAATGTGGTATTGTCATGCGAAGGAAATGAGAAAAATAGATAATTGGGTTGGAATTATCCAAGAATTTAACTCCACAGGGATGATGACTTACATGGTAGGTGGTATTTGTTTTTTCTACTTTCAGTGGTAGAATGTGCTTTTAGCAGCCCAATAACCCTGTACTTGGGAAATGCTTTCTGTGCTGTCTTACTAAGTAAAAAGTGACACAGAATGACATTAGAACCAGCTTTTGTTGCCGGTGAGCAGTTAATGTTTCTTAAAAACTGCTTAGTGTGCAGGATTTGACAACCTCACAGGACGTGGCAGCACTGGGACAAGCCAGGCTCTCTTTATGAATGTGATACACTCTTTGCGTGCCAGGCTGTGAGGGCTCGTAGCCTTTGTTCTCACTAACATTACTGTTGTATGCGAACGTACAGCACTGCTTCTCTTTGTCTTCTGCAAAAATCCCAGCTCATGTGTGGCAAATTGTTTTGACAGTTGGCTTTCCATTAGCAGGGGGAGGCAGAATAGTGAAGAGCTACTGTCTAGACCTACTTGCAGAACTATTCTGGTGAAAAGAATCATCGTACAGGAAGTTCCTATTTCCAGAACCTATTTGTACATTCTGACTCCTCTCCGTATAATAGGATTACACATTTCTTATCACAACTGCAAACTGGATGTGTGCCAGCCATAAACTGTGCACAGTGTAAAAATATGATTGCAGGCAATCTTTTTTTCCCTCTTTTCTCTTTTTTCTCACCATCCCTTCTTATTCTGGATTAAGGCGGGGGGAATCATATTAGACAGCGTAGGATGAACCACAGAGCATCACTTAAAACCTTACTGCAGCCTGATATATAGAGGCAAAACCACTTGACCAATGGAAACCAATTACAGACGAGTGTGCCTTAGCAGAAAGAGATACTGATGTTTGAAGTGTTTCCTTAAGGCATACATTTGAATCCAGGGGGAGAAATAAGATTCTGTCGTTTTGAGGGAACCTTCATCTATTCATATGGTAAACATGGGAATGACACCTATAGCCGAATGATTATGGACAGGCACTCATTGCTTTGAATTACTGTTTTACTTAACATGGGGTTTTGATTTACACAGTACTCTGGCAGTAATTCAGTCTGCCCTGCAGTATACTGGGCTGTAATATATTGAACAGTTGAAATAATGGGGCTGGAGGTAGCTTAAAGCTATATAAATGCTGGAGGGGGAAATCTAAGCAAAAAAAGAGGGAGAGAGAAGAAGCCCACCCTGTTGAAAATAAATAATAAAATAATAATATACATCTGTATAATCATATATAGCAATAAGAAGTGGAAGTCTTTTATGGTTCATACTGTTAAATGCTGTTCTAGCCATCTGTAGAGAAATATGCATGCTTGGAGTCTGGCCAGACTTCAGCATAGTTCTGTGAGAAGATGGCTCAGATTGCCCTTCCTCAGCGTCCATACCAAGCATGTTCACTGTAGCTATTTTGGGACTTTAAAATTTTGGTATGTGAAAGCACAGTATGCCTGCTAGGATGATCCACAGCAGCATTTCCAAGGTTCAACCTCTGCTGAAGATTGGCTGAGCTAGGAATGGATGTGGCAGTGTCAAATGGTGTTTGGGATCTGCTCTACATCTCAGGGCTGCAAAAATAACAATGTCTCTCATGTGCTAGGCTCCATCTCTATAATATGTTCTTACAAGAGGTGAGCTGGTCATCCTTTCCTTTGGTTTTGGACTACACTGCAAATTTTGGGCAAAAGAAGAAGAGTTTTAAACAGTTTTATTCCTCCGTCCTGATTTTGGAAAGACAAAGTTTGGAAGAGGTTTGCTGGGTTATGTCATCTGCGAGGTCTTGTATTTGTCCTGGATCCCTCTTTCAATGAATTGTTTCCTCCCAGAAACAAATGTGAACTCAAGAAGTGTGCATGCATGACTGCTGACGTGGGCTGTACTGGCTAGGTTGCTATCCCAAATGCAGCTTCGACTGGGTTGGGGACCACCAGCGCTTTCTCTCCCATTGCCTCATGCAAGTTAGGGTAGTAGTAGTTTGTGCTAAATAAGCATGTTTGATGTCTCACTGAAGAAAGCCTACTTACTGAGTTGGTAGAGGAAGGAATATTTTAACTGCATTTTGCTAGCCATTTGCAGGGAAGGTTAAGAAGTTTTAATCAGGGTAAAAATTCCTTGCAAAGTGCATCATACAGAGAAGTCGAATGGGAAAAACTCAAGTCAGAGCTATGGCTGCTAAAGGTACCACTTGCTTCTTGAGTGTAGGTGGCATCTTGACTGGGACAGCTTTCACTGTGTTCTTGGACCACAGATTTTTATTAACTCAGAAAATGTTAATAGTTACAGAAAAGTTAAAAGTTAAAGAAAAGCTTTGTCAAATGGAGTTGTATTAGTCATGGTTTTGAGGAAGGGTATTTGGAAGGGTTGAGAGGAAGGCTAACACAGCATACATCAGTTCCCTCTGGGAGGAGATTTAAGACTTCCAAGTCCTCTTCTCCCACCCTGAACCTTAACTATATTGTGCCTTTTTGAGCATAGTAATTCTGCAGGTTATTGAAGTTATAGTCACATATCCATAAGGTTTCTCTAAACTTTTAATGTGTGAAGTTCCAATTACATGTACTGTTAGATTCTGCATGCTAAATATGATTATTTCAGTAGTTGATTCTAAAGGTATAGGTGTGGGGTGGATTGATATATTTAGTCTGTAAATTGTATGTAGGAATTTGCAAAAGTCATCTGCATTTATTTCGATATTCAAGCACTGTTTCATGCTTTTATTTTTAAGGCAGGGGAAATGAGTGTTTAAAAAACCCCACCACCAAGAGTTTTCACAAAACTACGTTGGGAATTTAATGTACAAGTTAGGAAATTAAAAGTTCCTGCAATAAATGTGACTGTCATATTACAGGTATACTGCAACATAAATTTCCCAGCCTCTACAACAGTATTGAATTCTAATGTGTGCAAGATGGTTGATGTAGAGTAGTTATGAGAATTATAGCCTTGTTTTTCCTAAGTAGTTCATTTAAATTCTCATCCTTAATGTTCTGCTTACCTTCCGTTTTCTTGCTAATCTGCTTTAGGAAAATAAACAAAGTACAAACCTTAAGTATCTTGAAGCTCAAAGTGATATATACCTGGAGAGAGAGAGATAACATTAGATCACAGTAAGTTTTTCTGGTTTCATTTCCTTGGCCACTGATGTTAATGTTGAAACATTCCGTGTCTTCATGGAACCTATCAGTGGACCTGTTGAATCTTGTCTCCATGAGACCTGGGAAGATAGGACAGAAAGCAGTTGCTCATCATCTGTAAAGCATTTTTCTGTGTCCCACATGAGTGAGCTCAGCCTTCGGGGATGCAGAGAACCTAGCTGTGTGGAGCAGGGTGGAAGTATTGCATCTCTCAAGAGGACCCGTGGAAGGGACCACCCTGCCCTACTCTAAGTCTGCATCCTCATTGCAGGTACATCCCCATCTTGTTGACTGAACGCATGCTGAGATCACTGTTCTGATACAATACTCACACAGCCAAGAAAAAGAAAGTTTCAGAAGTAGCCTGTACAAACTAAGTAGAGGCCACTGTGTGATGAAAAACTGATTTTTCAAAATAAATCTCTGTTGTATTTCATATGCAATGCAACACTTTTGAAAATCTCTTGTGGTTAAACACTTCTATCATGTCCTCACCACCTGCTGGAAATCCAACACAAAAACAAGAATAACCAAATCTTAAATTGTAGCAGCTGAACCTGTTTCAAATAAATCGCAGAAGCTATTGTTTACGATAAGTGTTATCTGATTGCTGGCAGAACCTGTGTTTATTGCTTTTCTGTATTACAGTCTCTTGTAATTTGGACAACTAAAAATTGTGTTCCTTTTTCCATTGTACAGAGAGATTTGTAAGTAGACAGACGTCTATAATTATACTTAGCGGGATTGGAAAGTGTATAAAGCATAAAATGAAATTGCCTGGTTTTAATCTGAAGTAGCATCACATCAAATTTTTCACTTTTTTACATATCTTGGAACAAACATTTTTCTCATTCTTTGAATAACATTGGAGGACATTTAGGGACTATAGCGAAGATACTCTGTGCAGACTGTTTCCATGTACTCAATATTTCTGTTTTCATGTACTTGATATTTTGAAGTGTTTGCACTGCAAGTCAAACACTGGGTATTTATTGTACTGGTGGTCATGAAGGAAAGGTAGAAAGTGTAGTCTGACAAGTGTCAATGACTGTCTGGAGTAAATATTTCATTTCGGCACAGTAATTGCTTCTTTTTTCCCCCGCTGATTAAAAAACCCCAACAAACAACAAACCAAGTGCAAATGGATCTTACAGTTCACTTTTTGCCCTGTGTTCTGTCAGTTCTTTTTAGAGCTCATTCCTTTTTTGACTTTTTTCCTGCCCCATGAGTAATGAAGAACAGAAAACCCCAAATCATGTATAAAATCCCAAGTTGCAGCTGTAAAGTATCAGCTCAGATAGATATATCTGTATATTTTTGGGTGCTCTTGGCATTGTGTCTTCATTATTTATTTTCAGTTTATAACTAACTTTTCCTCTAGAGATAGATGAATATGCATATATTATTTACACCTTTTGATTTTGACAAATACTGTCACACTTCATGCTTTCAGAGCACTCGACAACCCAATCCCAACAGTCCCAGGAGTCAAGAACAGGCAAATGCATTCCACCACACTCAGGCTTTAATTTGATATTAAGTGAGCCTCACTGCTGCCCTATTCTGATTTTGTGGTGCTAGTGATAGTGGTGGCGCTGGCCAAGGCAAGGTGGCTGTGGTATTTCTGCTGACTGCCTCAGTCATCCATGTTCGTACCATCTAGACCCAAGGAAGTGAAACAATACAAGCTTGAGATGCTGACTCAATGAGAGCTGTCTGCTTTTGGCTAGGAGAAATGGTTTTAGTTACCAGTAACACCTGCATGTTGCAATCCCTGTAATACAAGGAATGAGGTTATTCACCAGAAGAGGGGCTTTGATCTGTCATTTTTACCTGTTAAAGCCATGCTGGTGCTGGGGAAATCAGGATATGTGTGTTTGACTAGGTAGGAACTAACCTTGGTGAAGATACATGCTGACCAGTTAGGAGGGCAACACCTTTACCCTCTGCAAAAGCAGGGGAGGGAAGAGGAGGATTGGTTTTGAAAAGACCATTTTGAGAACACACCAACAGCACTTCTCTGGTTTTGAATCAAAAGCAGCAGAGGGTAGGTACTGTGAAAGAAAATTTTCCTCCTGAGAGTTTCATGACCTAAATTCCTTTTAACCTAGGATACTTCATCATTCTATGAGCTTTGGATCATTGTGATTGCTTGTCTTAAAAAGAGATATTTTCATGGAATTTAATCTGAATGTTCACTGTTTCACAGAATGTGTATGTAGGAGCATATTTGAATGACAGATTTGTGAAATCTGTTTTTCCCGTATTTGTTTCTCAGCTCTACGCATGCCTTGTAGTAACACAAATTGTGTTGAATAATTGTGATCATGGTGCTGGGTCAAGAAAAATACACCTGGGTGTCCAAAGAGCATAAGGAGCAGGTTGGTTTGGACTCTTACCAAGGGCAACTGGCCTACTTTTGTCTTTTGAAATTGCAACTTCTCCTCTTCCAGTTAAAGCTAATGGTCTAGGATGGATGCACCACACAATGATGGTACCTGCTCAACTGGAGGGAATTCACTTCACAGATGCTTACGCATCCTGTCATGCTGTAAAAATGAAGTGGTACTTGATGGATGGGATTTGAAAAATGACAGACTCCTCAGGTACATAATAGATATGCCAGGAAATGTAAGATCACAAGGCATCCTGTAGGTTGAGTTCTCTGCAGGGTCAGGCAGCCACTGTCTCACACATGCAGTCCAGAGATGTTCTGTAACTGTTACAGAGATGTAACTGTCCACTCTCTGTTCCTAGCAACTAAATTTATCACCATAAGCTGGAAGAACTTGAAAACTAAAAGCCAAACTACAGCATGCCATTGGGAGAGGAGAGGACTCATTATAGACATTGGCAGGTGCAGAGGCTCCTGTAATAGCTAGGAGCTAACTAGAGGTCCCATGGTAGACCTGTGACTGGACCTGCTGTATGCTGCTTTATTGTTTGTCCTCTAAGGAACTGAAGAGCAGGCTGTGATCTCAGCTCTTCTCCTATATTTTCAATATTAAGGACAGATTTTTTTTTCCTTCACTTTTCAGTTTAAACAAGACTTCTTGCGTGACTTCAGTTTCCCTTCTGCTTTAAAAGCCTAGATTCGAAAAGTAATTTTGAAACTTCTTTCTTGTATTGGCTAAAAGTCTCTTTACTGTTTGTTTGCTTCTGGTCTTTTGTGTCTGTGTTTCTGCCTGTGTTCAGTGTATCTGATCTGCAAGTGTAGACCTCACTTGGAGTATTGTGTGCAGTTCTGGTGTCCTCAACATAAAAAAGACATGGAGCTGTTGGAACAAGTCGAGAGGTGGGCCACGAAGATGATCAGGGGACTGGAGCATCTCACATATGAAGACAGGCTGAGAGAGTTGGGGCTGTTCAGCCTGAGGACGAGAAGGCTGCGTGGAGACCTCATAGCAGCCTTGCAGTATCTGAAGGGGGCTATAGGGATGATAGGGAGGGACTCTTCATTAGAGACTGTAGTGACAGGACAGGTAACTGACTTAAACAGGGGCGGTTTAGTTTGGATATAAGGAAGAAATTCTTTCCTGTTAGTGTGGTGAGGCACTGGAATGGGTTGCCTGAGGAAGTCGTGAATGCTCTATCCCTGGCAATATTCAAGGCCAGGTTGGACGAAGCCTTGAGTGTCATGGTTTAGTGTGAGGTGTCCCTGCTTATGGCAAGGGGGTTTAAGGTCCTTTCCAACCATAACTATTCTATGATTCTATAATTCAGACATTGTTTCGAGTGTCTCACCATGATGGCATGGTCACTGCTGATGGCTCACTCTGTCAACCTGTATCAGTAGTTTCTCATGCTGTAGATGAGGAGTAAATGTCTGAAAAGCAAATACAGCTGTAAAACCCAGTGAAAAAAACATCAATTTCCTCTTTCTGAAAATGCATCATCGACCCATTTCAAAGATAAGTGAATGCATCCGAAGACAAAAACTCGTGCTTTAATTGTGTTTTTTTTTCAGTGAAGAAATAACAAAACTACTGTCAGTAACTGTAAAAAGGCTTTCTGTGTTGTGCGAAATCTAGTTGGGTCAGACTGGATGAGGTTGGAAAGGACCTTAGGATCATATAGTTCCAACCTCCCTGCCATAGGCAGGCATAAAAAAATCAATCCATTATCCTTTTACTGCTGGGACAGCTGAAGTTTAGAAAGGATGGGCATGCAGAAGTTACTGCTAAATTGGCAACTGATTCATGTGGCATACCCAGACTCTCCTAGCCCAACACGACAGAGATATTTAGGCTTCCTGGGGTGAGTGTGCAGCTGCCTTCTGCTGGTTGGTAGAAAACTGTACCATGAAATATAGCATTAAATCCCCTTTTCCAAATATCTCAAAGCCTCAGGCATTCATGTCTATCTACCCTTAACCCTTTTTTTAGGACCTTCTTCCAGGTTTTCTGCTCTTCTGAGCAGAAATCTGAACTGGCATGTGATGTTCTTACTTCATATTGTTAAAAAACAGTGCCAACAGTTGGAGGTGACAGATGGTTTGGTGGGAAAGAGCAGTCAGTTCTTTGGGATAGAGGTTCAGAGGTAAAACTTGGAAGCAGCTGTGGAGTTGGGAGTTCAGAAAAGTTAATTTGCTCCTGTCCGGGGTGTGTTAGTATTGCGGTTGTGTAGGCTTGAGAGGCTCTTTTCTTCAGAGACTCAAACGAGTCTCTGAAGAAACACTGACAGGTCAAGGAGAACTTACAGAAAAGGTGGGATGACTCTAGGTGCCCTTGCTGATATACCAAAGCACATGGAGAGAAGCTTTGCATGTGGCAGAGCTCCTTGGGGTCCAGGCAAGGCCAGAAGATCCACTGAGCCTTGGCAGCACTTGGGCTGCACCCTGCACCTCACTCCCAGGGCACAAGAGCAGCCATTTGGATGTTTTTCGTCATCTGTAGCAATGTTTTCCCTAGGCCCATATGTTTTCCCTTTTGTATAGCGCTCTGCTTCCTTGCCTGAGGAACAGTTGCAGACATCTATTTCCCTCATCCTTTCTGAGCCCTTTTCTAAGCTTCTTTCCCTCTGCAAGTCTTTGATATATTCCCTTCCCTTCCTGATCTGAAGACTGGTAAGCACAGCAGGTGAGGAGTGTTAGTGCTGCATCTGCTGCTAATTGGGCTCACAGGCTCATTCAGATAGTGCTGGTAAGTGATGTACTGAGTTAATCAGGGGCTGGGGTTTGTAGAAGAATGTCCGTATTATGTAGGGTAAGTAGAGATTTGCATGTCAGCTTTCAAAATTGGAGCTTACCAAACTGAGACTGGCTGCTGCGTTCTTTGTTGGTCTTCCCATGGTCCCCTTTACCTGGGGTGTCTCATCACCTTTACTCTGTTTATCCTTGCAGCAGTCTAGGAGTGTGAGTGGTGCTGCCACCCCCAGCTAGGAGATAATGCCTTGGAGTCTAGGGTTTAGGGCAGGAGGTTGAACAGTGTGCTACATTCGGTGGTGGTGCTGGCTTAAGCAGATTCCTGGCTGTTTCCTCCTCCAAAAAGTACATGAAGAGCTGACATATGTTCCCTTCTTCAGCCCTGGCTATGAGGGCAGCCATCCCTGCAAAGGGGCTGGAGAGGCAGCTGGGGAGGGGGAGCTGCATCTATCTCAAACAGCAGCAGCTAGTGCTGCCTGAGTGTATCTGGCACCATTGAGGAGGTTCTTCCACCTGGTTTGGACAGCATGTTTACTTTGCAGCCTTCCTCCTGCTTGGTTGTTCCAGCCTTTGTGCCACCACAGGCTTTCCCAACCTGCCCTCATTTTGGCTGCTGTAACTGACTGATTGGATACATTAGTAAGTGCAATGCAGAATTACCCTCCTTCCTCCAAAATAAAAACAAAATTTGCTTTTAACATCTTTCTGTTCAGTAATTCAATCTACAGGGTAGTGCCTGTGGGCTCTCAGGGCAGCACAAGTGTGGAGGCAGCAAATGGCAGGCAGGGGGAAGGCAAGAACTTCTTAGGCTGACTTTCCCTTTGAAGCCAAGGTATCCGCTAACTACAGCTTCAGTGTTTTTGCCTAAGGTCATGGAAGAACGCTTGGCAGAGCAAAGAACTGAAGTGTGTCTCCCCAGATCCAGGTTACCACTCTAACCCCAGGACTGTTTTTCTTCCAGTACTTGAAAATGGTCTGAACCTCCCATGAGGTACTTCGTGAGAGCTTTTTAGGCAAAGATTTTGCTCTAAAAAAGCACGACTGTTTGCTTTGTAAGGGGAAGCTCTTGTTCCTGTTGCCTTTCTGATATATCCCTTCTGTTCTTGGCTTGCTAACTTGATGATATCACTCCCCATGCATTGGGCAAAAGCTGTTTTTTCTCTATTCAAAGAGCCAGGAGGAGCAGCTGCTGTGCTGACTCTAATCTCTAGTTCTTCCTGCATTTCTCTGGCAAGCCAAGGGGAGCTAGAACTGAGGAGGTGTGTGGAGAACGCAGATGCAGAAGTGAATTTGCTGTGTCATCCTTGAGTCTTACAAGCCAGAAGTGGTTTGATGACGTTTGTTCAGGAAGGATCCAGAGTTTGTGCAGCATGTCCGGGGAACTGCTGATCACTGAATATGGAGCACTCCCAGGCTCTTTGTCAAAATGACCTGCATCCTCAACAGAAGTCCTCAATACCCAGTGACCTTCCTGCGACATGGTATGGGAAATGAATTCTGAGTACATTCCACCTCCTGCCACAGGATGCCCATATTGTACGTATGGGTACAACAGCATCTTTCTTGTTGCCTACACACAGTAGGAAAACTGTACAAGCAAGTAATTTCCCTTCCTTGCCTTACTTACAGGCAGCTTCCTTCAGTCAGGTACTCTGACATCCTCTTTTTCCAGAGGACCGTTGTCTGTTTGGGTTTTCGGTGCTTAACTCTGCTGAATTTGTGTGTATGGAAACATTTAAACTTGCTCCTCCTGTTTTTTCTTTTCTTTTTTTTTTTTTTTTTAATTTTTTTTTTTCACAGTCATATCTTTTTTTTTTTAAA